>PVHX01005703.1:0-109174 GCA_004024805.1 Geosciurus inauris | reverse complement strand
GTTTTATTTAGGCTTACATGTTAACAGTGCAAATTGATTCATTGTACATAGATAGAGGATAACATATCAATTCTCTAGTTGTAAGTTGTATAGAATCACAACATATATGCAGTCATACATAAAGTTAGGGTTATTATGACCATCATATTCCACCATCTTTGCTGTCCCCATGCCCCCTCCTCCCTTACACCCCTGTGAAAAGAGAACCACCATTGTTCCCATGTCCTTCCCCACATTATGGATCAGCATCCACTTATCAACAAGTACATTCAGCATTTGGTTTTCTGAGACTGGCTTACTTCACTTAGCATGATATTCTCCAACTCCATCCATTTACCTGCAAATGCCATAATTTTATTCTCTCTTATTGCTGAGTAATATTCCATTGTGTATATGTACCACAGTTTCTTTATCCAGTTATCTATCGAAGGGCATCTAGGTTGGTTCCATAGTTTAGCTATTGTGAATTGAGCTGCTATAAACATTGAAGTGGCTGCAGCACTGTAGTATGCTGTTTTTAAGTCTTCTGGGTATAGACCAAGGAGTGGGATAGCAGGCTCAAATGGTGGTTCCATTCCGAGTTTTCTAAGGAATCTCCATACTGCTTTCCAGATTGGTTGTACCAATTTGCAGTTCCACCAGCAATGTATAAGCGTGCCTTTTTCCCCACAACCTTGCCAACACTTATTGTTGTTTGTATTCTTGATAATTGCCATTCTGACTGGCTGTGTTTTCAGACAAGGAGTAACAAGGACAGAAAATTTTGCCTTGTGCAGATGGGGGGACGTAATTTTGCCCATGGGGGGACATAAGGCATCTTTCATCCAACAATAGTATCAAAGATGAATAGGATGGGAGTAGTCCTAACCTTATCAAACCTTGACTACAGTCCTTAGATCTGGACAAACCTGACCAGCTGGACAAACAGCTAGTGCTAAAGGGCACTTTTGAGTTCTCCAGGGTCAATTGATGAGAATTAATGGCTCTTAGAAGATAAGCTTTCTCAGCAACCTCAGGGAAGGAGAGAACAGAAGGAATTTGTGCTTTCCGTAAATCAATTTTCCTATGTCCTGACTGATAATTTCTTAAAATGTAGTGGACCTTCTTTGAAATATTCAAATTTTAAGGGATAAAGATCTGATCATCAGGTGAAGATGACCACTTATTTTTAATTTTTTGGTCACATTTAGTATGTTATAATCTACACAATAAAATCACCTTTGTGTTCAAGTTTAATTTGATGAGTTTTGACAAGTGTATACATTCATAAATATACCACTACCACCAGTGTAAAATATAGGATATTTCCATCACCCCAAAAAATCCGTTCCTCATTTTTCAGTGAAAACCCTTCCCAACCCCCTGGTTCATGGCAACCACTTTTCTGATGTGTTTCAGTAGTTGATCTTTTCCAGAATACCTCCTTTAGGAATTGTCTAAGCTGGCCACTCTATGGGGCAGTGCTCCAGTGTACCTGCTGATGTTGAAGTTTGGTCTAACTAGTGCCTTTAATAAATATTTAAAAATAAAAACAATCTCCTTGCATAAGACTTTTGAGATTCATTCATGCTTATGCATGTTGAGAAGCCTATTATTTTTTATTGCTGATCAGTATTTTATTTCACTAATGTACCACCATTTGTTTATTCATTTACCAGTACATAGACCTTTGAGTTATTTCTAGCTCTTGACTGTCATGAGTAAAGTTACTATAAACATCACAACACAGGATTTATGTAGTCATATTTTTCCATATCTCTAGGATTCATAAGCAACTGTGAAGCTTTCTTCAATGTCACCGTGCCACTTTGCATTTCCACCAGGGCTGCATGAGTTCTGTTGCTCTGCCTCCTTGTCAATACTGGGTATTGTTAGTTTATTCAATGTTAGCCATTCTATTTGGCATGTACAGTCTTGTATTTTTAACTTGTATTTTCTTAAAAATTAATAATGATGAACATCTTTTTGTCTTTTCCCTCTCATTTATCTCCCTTGGTGAAATGTCTGCTGAAATATTTTGTCCATTTTAAAAGTTAAACAAAACATTTTTATTTGTAAGTTGAGTTATTTTTATGTTCCAGATAATTCTTTATCAGATATGTTTTCAAACATTTTCTCTCTTTGACCATTTCTTATTTTCCTAACAGTGTCTTCAAAGAGCCAACATTTTAAATCATTTTAAAACCAATTCATTAAATTTTCTTCTATAATTTGTACTTTTTCAGTGATCCAGGCAACAAATCTTTGATAAGTCCAAGGTCACAGAATTCTTGTTCTGTATTTTCTTCTAGAAGTTACATAATTTTATCTTTTACATTTAGATCTATGATCTGTTTCATTTAATTTTTTTGTAGATGATGGGCTATATTGGCCAGAGTTTGCATTTTTATATGCATGTCCAGCTGTTACAGCACTATTTGATGACAAGGCCATTAATTCTCCATTGAGTTACCCTGGAACTATGTTAAAAATTAATTGAACATATATGTGTGGGTCTATTCCTATTATTTTTCTTTGCCATGTTCCATCAATCTGTGTGTCCGTAAACTTTAAAAAACACACTTTCTTGATTAATGTAGCTTTATAACAATTCTTTAAAAAAGATATTGTGAATCTCTAAAATTCGTTCTACTTAAAAACACTTTAATTTATTTGATTTATTTTCTCATTTCTTTGTTTTTGTAGATAATGTGAAATAATACATAGATACAATGTGAAATGCTGAATTCAGTCCTGAAACAAACAAATGAAAAGAAATTGTTATAAAAACTAACTTAAGTCTATAGTTAGTAGATTTGTAGCAATTGTACCACTGTTAATAACACTGTACCAACATTAATTTCCTATTTATGATAAAAGACTAGGTAAAATATTACCAAGGTTATGATAGATAACTGGGTGAGTTGTAACAGAAATTTTTCATACTATCTGCACATTTCTTCTGTGAATTTAAAATGATATCAAAACAAACAGGAAAATTTGTTACTCGGCTTGTTGTCACTGTGACAAAAATGCCTGACAAGAAAAAATTAGAGGAGGAAAAGTTTATTTTGGCTCACAGTTTCAGAAGGTCAGTCCATGGTTGGCTAATCCATTGCTTTGGACTCAAGGTAAGGCAGAATTATCATGGCAGAAGGTGCAGCAGAGGAAAACTCTTTAGCTCATTGCAGCTAGGAAGAAGAGAGAGAGAACCCCGCTGACCTATTTCCTCTAGTCACATCCCACCTGCTTACACTTATCACATAATATTTCATTCAAATTATATTATGGTTTGGATGTGAGGTGTCCCCAAAAGTTCACGTGTGAGACCATGCAAGAAAGTTCAGAGGAGAAATGATTAGGTTAAAAGAGTCTTAATCAATCAGTGATTTAATCCCCTGATGAGGATTAACTGAGTGGTAACTGAAGTATTAGAGTGTGGCTAGAGGAGGTGGGAATTGGGGTGTGGTATTGCATATATATGTGTGTCTGGTAAGTGGAGTCTCTCTGCTTCTTGATTACCATGATGAGAGCAGCTTTCCTCTGTCAGACATTCCACTATGATGCTCAGTCTCATCTTGAGCCCCAAGAAATGGAGTTGGCCTTTTACGGACTAGAACCTCTGAAACCGTGAGCCCTTAAATAAACTCTTCCTCCTTTATAATTGTGCTGGTCGGGTCCTTTAGTCATAGCATCAAAAAAGCTGACTAAAAAAAACTATTAATGATCAAAAGGACTAATGCACTGATTAATTACAGCTCACATAATCTAATCATTCATCTCTGAATATTTCCTGCATTGCCACATGACCTTGTTGGGGTCATATCAGCCATATCAGTAAATAATAACCACAGACCAAGAAAATAGAAATTAGTCCCCATTTTAATGATTGAAATGCTGCATACATGGTAGTTCCTTTTTCAATCCCGTTTAATTCACCATTCTGGCCCTTACAAAAACCAAATGGATTAGTTCAGGTAACACTGTCTTACTCTAAATACAAACAATATCTTCAATTGCAGCTACTTTACCAGAAGTGATATATTACTAGAGCTAGTGAACCCAGACACAGGAACATAGTATGTAGCAATTTATCTAGAAAATGCATGAAATTTCTAACCTTTTGAGGCAAGCAGACTGGAATCAATTTGCATCAGTGTGAGATAGAAATAATGTAAATTACAGTTCTTGTCCTAAGTCTGCATTAACATTTCCATCTTTTCATAATATAGTCTGGAGGGACCAGACCACCTGGTCATTCTGTAGAGCCTCCTATTGAACTACTTCATTGATACCATCATGTTAACCAAACAAGATACAAAGCACAAAGTACAATGGAGACTTTTGTGTGTCACATGTGCTCCAGAGGGTCAGAAAAGATCATCATATCACTAGCTAAACAAAGAAACGTTTATCTTGACTTATCCTTTCTACCACTGAAAAAGAACACAATGCTTGAAAGCTACCAGGTTTGAGTAGGGCACAAATGAGTGACAGCCCAACTATTCCACTTGGCCCCTGTTATTTAGAAGATACATATTACCTAGAAGGTACAAATTTTTGATGAAGGTGCCACAGAGCATTTCTTAAGTATGCCAATAGGAAAATCACAGTTAAACTTCCAAAGATTTACACCTGGTAGTAGAGAACTTTGCACCATTTGACAAAATATTGCTGGACTGCTCCTGCACACTGACAGAGAGTCTGATCAGGGGCATCATTTAACCAAAAAGTTCTGTGGAACTCACAAACTCATAGGTGGAGCAGTCCACCAAGTTATCATTAGATGAGAGTGTTGTGTCCAGATGCAACATAAATAAGGTGGCTTAGCTGTAAGAGCAGATAGCCCAGACCTCTATATCGTGACTAATGTTCCACAAGTTGTCCTTTCTCTTAACTATACCTGCAAACTCATGAGGGGATTCCTTTTGGTTAGGACAAAGAAAGTCAAGCTTCAGACATCTGTATGGGAAGGGAAGCAGTCCAAGATGAGAATGCAAGTGGACCAATGAGCAAAGGCTAATAAGTAGATGACTTTCTATAGGCCTAGAAGGAGAAAGATTGCAAGATTTAAGACAAAAATATCTAGGGAAAAAAACATGAAGGCGCCATTGAAATCAGTCAACAAGTTTAGAAATATTTTCTTGCACACCAATCCTACTCAGTGGAATGAATACTGAACTACCAAGTAGTCAGAGTAATAGCATTCTGGCGTCAATCAACCCTTGTCATTCCCTACCCATTCCTAATGTAGTGTGTTCACAAATACAGCCACTGTGTCAGAGGAGGGAGCTGAGCATGGTCCCAGTAGCAGGTGTTTCCACTTGCAGAGACAAATTTAACAACTGCTTATCCTGAATATCTAACTGGTCATAACCACAAACCAACACTATATATCAATAATTTATAGCCAGGCACGGTGGTGCATACCTGTAATCCAGCACTATGGGAGGCTGAGACAGGAGAATCAAGAGTTCAAAGCCAGCCTCAGCAAAGACAAGGCGCTAAGCAACTCAGTGAGATCCTGTCTCTAAACAAAAACACAAAATAGGGCTGGGGATGTGGCACAGTGGTTGAGTATCCCTGAGTTCAATCCCGGGTACCAAATATAATAATAATAATAATAATAATAATAATAATAATAATAATAATTTATTATATACCATGTTATAATTTAGATGTGAGGTGCCCCCCAAAAGCTCGTGTGTGAGACAACGCAAGAAGGTTTATAGGAGAAATGATCATGTTACAAGCACCTAATCCAATTGGTGAGTTAATCCCTTGATAGGCATTAACTGATAAGGTATGGCTAGAGGGGGTAGGTAATGGGAGACGTGCCTTTGAAGTTTATGTTTTATCATGGTAAGGAGACTCTCTCTTTCTCTCCCCTCCCCCTGCTTCCTGTTGCCATGTTCTGAGCCACTTGCCTTGACCACACTCTTCTGCCATGATGTTTTGCTTTGCCTGGGGACACAAAGAATGGAATCAGTTGTCTGTGGACTAAGACCTCTGAAACCATGAGCCCCGAAATAAACTTTTCCTCCTCTAATTAATCATTTCAGGTCTTTTTGTCACAGCAGTGAAAAAGCTAAATAAAACACACCAAGAAGGCTTTTGAGGTGGCAAGTTTATTACATTTAATTTTATCTACCTTAAACAAAGATAAAAACTAAAGAGAGAAAATTTGACATATTAAAAAGTGTATTACAGAGATCGGTTACAGAAGAGTCCATTGGAACTGGACAACTTTCATGATCATTAAGTGTATTTTGAAGTCTTCTATCATGAAGAATAACTGTTTTTCTTTTAGGACATGGCTTTTCTTGGAAAATCTGTTCACATTTTTTTTCTACATGACACTGCTTTTTTTGAAATTCTCCTATGACTTGTCATATACCAACATAAATGCTTTCTATTAAATGTTCCCATCTTCTGTGCTGTTTCTCTGTTGTGTTGGGTACAGGAAATGCACTTCCCAGGCACTTTCTGCACACCATGAGCATGGCAGGAAGCAACATCGGTGATCCAACAGCCACCTAATTGAGTAGATGTCTCTTATCCTACCAGAAACATGATTATTTTAGAACCAGCCAGTAACCGCACTGGCTTCTTCAGGCATGTGAGAGTTTTACTCATTAAAATTGCTGGAATTTCATTTGCTGGAGGAATGCCAATACAGAAAAAAAAAAAAAAAACATTTCAACAGAAGCTTTTGTTGTTGATATACTTATCTACGTTTGGGGTTTCTATATAGCTTATTTTTTAGGTGCTGGGGATCAAACTCAGGGATTTACACATGCCAAGCAAGTATCCTACCACTGGGCTACACTTCCAGCCCCCAAATAGCCACTTTTTTTTTGTGGGAATGAGTTGTGGTTTGGAGGATTTTAACTTTCAGGATTTCAACCTTTGGGACTTCGATAATTTGAGATTTCAATATTCCTGGTTATGACTTTTGGATAAACCCATTGTATGTTGAAAATATCAACATATATTCTATGTTGAAAATACCAATATCATTGTATGTTGGAAATATTACACATTAAAAAAAAATATTCTTTTTTCTCACTTAACATTTCTCTCTAACAATCAAATTTATATTTTAGGAAGCAAAAAGTCAATGATCATGATAGTTTTTTTTTTTCTATATGATGTGAGTCCTAGTAAAGAAAAAATGGAAAAAATAGATTAGAAAATCAAGAGGGGAAAAAAAAGGATAATGAGAGATAAATCTAACATCCACAATGGCAGTACAAATGCTGCATTACCATTTGGTGGATACATTCTCAGTTCAAGACTCAGAATCTTGCCCTGGCCAGATAATACTGATTTCCTATGCAGCCTTGTATACAAAGATATTTACATTTTTTAGCTCACCTAAAATATAATGTAATCAATAGTATAAAATGAAATTTGTGGTCTGGTCATAATGTTTGCTTTATAATATTGTAAGAAAAAATTTTAAAGAATCTTCATTCCATAATTTTAAGAGGCCCAAATGAAAATAAGTAATTTATCTGTAGTTTGCTCCTATCAAAAGGAACCTAATTTTATAAGATCATTAAGTTTTTTTGAAGTATTTGTTTGGTAAATAACATTGAATATTCATGCTTGATGGCTAGTTTCAAATTTCAGCTGTACAGTATTTATAAATGATTTCCTAGGAAAATACGTTTTCTACTCATCTGCTTTGAATTGATGCATTTTAACTTCTCATTGCTTATAAAATTTCTCAGGATGTTCTATCTAGAAAAAATACAATATTGAATAAAACTTTCTCAACAGTCAGACAAAATAATTTAAAAATGAATAATGCTAAATGTAAAACATAAATTTTTCTATAGCTAGATTATTCTGTATGCCCCTTCCCCAGCCATATTTCTTGCATATCATTCCAAAGATATCAATGCAAGTTTTGATGAGATTCTCTTACGGACCTTAGGAAATAGATTTTGGAAAGCTTCAATTGAAAGCGTAAGGATGATGCATAAACATGAATATTGTCAGCCAGATGCGGTAGTGCACACCTATAATCCCAGTGACTTGGGATGCTAAGGCAGGAGGATCATATATTAGAGGCCAGCCTGGGCAACTTTGTGATACTCTGTCTCAAAAAAATAAAAAAAGAAAAGAAAAGAAAAGAAAAGAAAAGAATGCTCCCTTGAGTTTAATGCCCTGTATGGGAGAGAGAGAGAATGGTCAAATTAGTTTCATAATAATTCTGAGCATTTTTTTATATTTCACAATGTTCATCCAAACATCTGAGTTTCTTTCTTGTTATTATAATGAAAATTTAAAGTGATCACAACTGAGGTTTAAGGAAGAAGGAAAATAATACAGCAATACAGTTGAAACTGTTATGCTGCAAATGCTATTTTGCACCCAATGCTAATGTTACCTCATTAATCCTCACCCACATCTCTATAGAAAGCATTATCTCCAGTTGGGATACTAATGGCAGTAATTTTTCAAAGATATAGTTGTATCTTCTTTCCTTGCTCTTCACACTTAAATACAGGTGGGCTTTGGGCATGGGTTCTCTATTACTTTGCTTCTCTATACACATTTACACTCTAGAAGATCTCCCCAGATCAGTGGCTTCAAATATCTTGTAGTAGTTATCAATTGCCGCATAAAAAACTACCCAAATTTAGCTAATTAAAACAAAAACCATTTATTAACTCATAATGGTTGCCATATTCATACATGTACATAACATAATTTAATCAATTTCATTTCCCAGTACCTTCTCTTTCCCATCCCTCCTCCCTTCCCTTGCATTCCTCATCTCCTTTCCATTATTACTATTATTATAATTAGTGACTTATAATTTTACATGTATACATAGGATTCATTGTGTTATATTCATATATGCGTAAAGCATAATTTTGTATATTTTGTTCCACAGTACTTTTCCATGGCTTCTTCTCCTCCCCACCTTCCTGTGGCTCACACCTGCATTTCCCGCAACTTGAGAGACTGAGGAAGAAGGATCACAAGTTCAAGGCCAGCCTCAGTAATTTGGCAAGACTCTGTGTCAAAATAAAAAATAGAAAGTTTTGAGTGTTAGCTCAGTTGTAAAGTGCCCCTAGGTTCAATCCCCGGTGACATACATATACATATACACACAAAAAAAAAAGAAAAAAGAAAAAAGAAAAGAAAAGAATAAAGAAGAAGAAAAAAATTAAGAATACCTACAAACTGCACTCAACTCTTCAGGGAAACTTGTCTGACTAAATATTCTGATATGTCACTTTTAATTTTAATTAATCATTTTTGGAAGCTATTTCTTCTTAATTTTAGCATAAACTTGCTGCTGAAGAACCTGAGAATTCTGAACTTCATTAAGTCCCAGCTTCTTCAAATTTTATAGTCCTTCCTTTGGATTATCTTTTTCATTTCAGTTTTAACTATACGTAACTAGAGCTAATGTTAGCACTCTGGCTGGAAATCTTATTCACTCAATCCCACAATTAATTATGTACATTTTCTACTTTCTTCATTAATGCTATCAATAGTGTAGATATAATGTAAGCAATTCTGCCACTATACAAAAGCATTTCCTTTGCTCTAGTTTCCAAAGATAGTTTCCTCACATTTATCAATTGCAGCCTCCTCAAGGGCCATGATGTTTCTACAAAGTTCTGTCCTGGATCTTCAATTTTTGCTAACACTCTCATTGAAGTCATAATAGCAGAAGCTAGGGATGTAGCTCAGTGTAGAGCACTGCTCAGCATGTATAAACCCCTGGACTTGATCCCCAACACCAAAAAAAAAAAAAAAAAAAAAAAGGGAAAGAAGAGGAAGAAAGTCCTTTTGGTTTTATTCACTGCCTTGTTCCAAAAGCACTCCCTTATTTTTAAGGGCTTGTTATTATTCCATCCTACTTCTGAAACCAAAACCTGTACTAGTCATCAATTACTGCAAAACAATTACCCTCAAGTTTAGCACCTTGAGGACAATGAACATTTATTATGTTACACATTTTCTTAGGGTTAGGAATTCAGGAGCAATTAATTGGGTGGTTCTAGCCAGGTTCTCATGAGGTTGCACATTCCCCTCTGGACTGCAGTGGAGGTCATCTGAAGGCTGACGAGACAGAAGGACTTGCTTCCAAGATGGCTTAATTGTGTGGCAGAAGACTCAATTCCTCGTCACAGGCATAGAGTTTCCTGAGTGTTTCTATAACTTGGCAGCAGATTTCTACTAAATAAGCAATCTAAGAGAGAAAAAAAAGCCCTGATATCTTTTCTAACTGCTCTAGGTAATTTTATGTGTCCACTTGGTTTGGCAGCAATGCTCAGATGTTTTGTCAATATTTTTCTGGATTTTTTTCTGTGATAATATTTTTGGGTGAGATTAACATTAAACTATTAGACTCTGTGGGTTCACCCACTCAGTTGGGATGTCTGAATAGAATAAGAGAGACTAATTCCCCTGAGCAAGAAGGAACACTGCCCCAGGTGGCCTCTGGGCTTAAGGTGCAGCATTGGCTTTTCTTGGGTCTCTAGCCTGAAAACACACCTTAAGGATCTTTGATTTGCTGCCCTACATAGAGTTAATTCCTTAAAATATCTCTCTTTACACATGCACACACATCAAAAGCATGTGTCATTTTGATTGTATTTCTCTGGAGAACTCTAATATAAAAATCCAATCTCACAAGGGACTTACCATCCAAGATGCTATATATTCTATTAATCACACATGCTAACCCTGATAAAAATGAGGGAGAGGACTATATAAGGCTGTGAATACCAGAAGGCAGGGAGCATTGGGGACCATATGGAGATTAACTTAACATAATCATCTATAATATGAAATACCCAAATTTGTATCTTTCATGTCAATTTCTTCAAACTATAGATTCATAAATTCAACAGCTTCCTTCATATCTATATGTAAATGCTAGTAAGAAGTTCAAACTTAACAGAACCCTTGACTCGCTGCCCCCACTACCACCTCACATGTAAATCTGCCAGTCTTCTCAATGACAATAACAGCCCTGATTACTCTACTCCAAGGAAAATGATTTAAGTCTTGGTTCCTCTATTTGCCTTATGCTCCACACCTTTTTCATGAATGGTCAACGATACATTTAAAAACATCCCTATCCAAATGATTTTTAATTTTTGTTTTGGTGGTGGAGATTGAATCCAGGCTTTGTGTATGCTAGGTGAAGCGTGTACTCCTGAGTTACATTCACATCTGTTTTTATTTTGAGACAGAATCTCACTAAGTTGTCCAAGCTAGCCTTGAACTTGTGATCTTCTGCCTTATGTTACCAAGTAGCTGGGATTAGAGGTGTATACCATCAGGCCTATATTTTACTTTTTCAGTCTGTATTAACTATTATTCTAGTTCAAGTTCACTATCATCACATGTAAATGAAATCATAGAAAAATGTATATTTTTTCTTATTTTTGCTACCATCATCAAGGACCTATATTTGGCAGTTTGTTTTGGAATACAATATTTTTAGTATTTGAAAAAAGTCCTGTCCGTGGCTTCCTACACAGAATGCATAATGTTTAGCATGTGGCTTTTGGGGAAATGCTCATTTTAGTATCTTAGTAAGATGTTCTGAATATGGCCCCAGCATGATCTGATGGAAGATCCAGATTTTTTACAGACTATTCCCTTTGCTTTGTTTTGGTGCCTCTTGAACCCTTTGTTAAGTGCTGCTTGGCATTTTGAATGGGAAAGTGTCAGCATTCATCAAATTTAAATGCACATACAAATGCATTTTAATGGGCAATGTACACTAAAAAGCCTCCCTCAGAAATTATATGACCAAACTTTACAATGTAATTTTAGCATTAAAACATTTTATCACAATAGAATTACCAACTTTAATTTGTTTATTTCTTTTTCCAGTGTCAATTAGTCTTGGGCCAGAATGGAAAAAAAAGAAAAGAAAAGAGAAAAAAAAAACCTTTTTTCCTTTATTAATGACACAATGGGAAAATAATTATTAAGATGGACATGATTTGGACCTCTGAGTTTTCAATAAGCAGAGTAAATAGTGCAAAAAATGCTTTTCCTATACCCATATCAAGCTCTACAGGGGTAAAGACTCTTTTAGGGAGTCTTAATGTAATTGCTGTTTGATGAGGGTTCCTTATCAGAAGTGAATGTTCATACTTCATGATATAGTCTAAATGTATCAAGGAGATTTAAACAATCAGTATTAGAAAGAAGATTGCCTTATTTTGCTTCCCTTTTCATGTTATTTTCTCCTGGTAACTTAGGTCTGTATATTAATTATCTATAGATGTAAAAAATTTTCTCCAAACTAGGCATCTTGAAAGGACATTTATAATCTCCTGGTTTCTTTGGATGGGAAGTCTGAGTGCAGCTCAGAGGGATGGTTCTGATTCAGAGTCTCTCAGGGCTTTACAGTCAAGTTGTTGGCCAGGTGACAGTCATACAGCCCTGCAGGGTGTACATCAAACTCACTCTAGTAGTTATAGCCAGCATCCGATCCTCATTGGCTGTTGGCTGAATGCCTCAGTTCATTGCCCTTGGGCTGATCCATCGGTCTGCTCAGCAGCTAGTTTCACTAACCAAGTAATCCAAGAGAGTCATAGCCCAAGATGTGAGCTGCCGTCTTTTTATAAATTAAGCTCATAAGTGATATTGCCATTCTTTGCGCTGCACTCTATTTATTAGAATACAATCAGGCTACAAGTCTGAGCACATACTGAAACTGAGCACAATAAAATTCCATCTCTTGAGGGAAGAAGTACCAAATTTAATATGTTTCAAACATTCACAGCCAATTTTCCACTTTTGGTCATCACTGGCCCTGATCCTGCATAGGTACTGACAGGTTTGGCAAGGCTTTCTTGGGGGACTGGCACCTATTCTGGCAGAAAACAACTTCTTCCTCTAGCTATACTATCTACATAAAACCTGAGCATAGTCTTATCTGTAAAAAATAAGAAAACTCACAGAAGGAAAACAAAACTGCAGTCTTTATCATGGGGACAGTTTCTAATGATTTTGAGAGGAAACTCTAGAGCAAAAATCTTTAGTTCAAATATTAGCTCTGCTTTCAACTTACTGTGCAATTTGGGGGAAAAAAGATGAAACTTTATGTTCCTTAGATTTCTAATCTAAAGAAGTGCAGATTAAGCCATGTACCCCAAATGTCTATTAAAAAGGATTACATATTTTATAATATATAAAATTATTGAATTATTGCCTGTCAGACTATCAGTCTTTAAAAATTAATACAATTTCTTTATTATCAATATTATTTTTCCTGAAACCTTACCTATCCACTAGTGTCAATCATAGTCTGCAAGACAAGCCTTTATTCCCCATAAAAACTGAGTTGGACTCTGTTGTAGGCATTGGATGTTTAATAATGACTAAAGATGACTAAAACCATGCCCTTTGGCAGTTCCTATTTTTGTGACTGTTGCTCTTATTGTTCACAATCTTCTCCATGACTTTCCTTAGAAAGAAAAAATGGGGAACAACTAGGGACGCAGAGAACTTGTCTAGCACACACAAGGTCCTGGGTTCAGTTCTCAGCATCACAACATGCAAACAGGTAAAATGGATGAAATAACAATGGAGAAGTCTTGAGAGCAAAGCTGAAGATGCAGAGGAACTGTGGCCTGAAGAAGAACTGAATTCTGCTACCATGCTCCACATATTCCCCAGAACAAAGCAAAACAAGTTTTGGCTTTGCCACTAACCTGCTTTGCCAATTTGAGCAAAGTATTTCCTCTTTCTCAGAATGTCTCCCATTCATAAAATGAGGGAGATAAGGGTTACGGTACATTCTTATCTTTATTATATTTTTTACATTGTGTTCCAGAGAACACTGGAATTCCTCAGGGATGCTTCTGTGAGACTGCAAACATATTATTGGAATTCTAACTTATTTAAAAATATATTATTTATTTACAAAAGCTGTACTTATTTTTAAAAACTTCAGTAAAAACCTCATACAATCCAATGGACCATACTAAATATTAATAAGTTAGAGACTATATGAGTTAGGATTTGTCCTTAATCCTTTACTTAATAATGATTTACTTTGATCTGTGTTTCATAGGCTGCAATTCTGTAGAAGAATTGATAATAAGGGCCCATAAAATGGCTTTGAAATTCATTTTTATATATAATAATGCCTAAAATTTTGAGCCATTATATTTGGCAAGAATCTGCCTTGTTTCTTACATTTTTCATTCAAATTTAAAAACAATTCCATGATTTTGATATTCAGATCTTCCTTTAGAAAGTGAAGAAGCTGAATCTGGAAATATTAAGCAACCTACCTGAGGTCATATAACTTATAATAACAGAGACAGAATTTTAAATGAAGTCTTAATATGTTACTTTGAACTACTACACTATAATTATTATTAGGATTTCTTTTTCTGAGTCACATCCCCAGCCCTATTTTGTGTTTTATGCAGAGACAGGGTCTCACTGAGTTGCTTACTTTAAAACTTATATCCACAATTCTAAAATTACCTATTTGTATTCCATGGTACCTAGAACAGAACCAGATATGGCAAAAGCACTAAGAAAAACTTGCTGAAGAAAACTGTCTATGATTATGTGTGTTCACTGTTAAAACTCAATAGCAATTCCTATTTAAACTTTTAATACATTAAACTGGAGAAGAAAAACAGCATTAAGTTATAATACAATAGTCAATCTCAGTCAATGGCCTCAAACCTCTTTAGAATTTAACTTCATTGACATGCATAAGTAAATACTCAGTAAATCAAGAGACTTAAAAGAATTTGGTAAATATTCCCAAGTGAATTAATGACTGGAAATCTGAGAGAAGTGGCTTCCTAAATTGTAAATGCCACATTTCTTGTGTTCTCCCACTTGATCAGCTTATCCTTGAGTGGCACAATTAATAGCTACTATTTTTGTAATGCATGTGTAAAGCAATATTTTGTCTAGCTCTGCGGGTGGCATTCAGCTAGCAAAACACTCTACTTGGCATTATCCTGACACCAGTCAATGAAGCCATCAGGCAAATGAAACTGCTTTTGAGATAAGCAGCACAGTAATTGAAAATTGTCATTCTTTTTTTCCCCGGGAAAACCTGAATCTTTCATTTCAATCTTTTTTATATCACCAGGAAGAAATGAATATTTATAAAACAAGAAGAAGGGCACAGTCCGGGTGTTATTTTTCTCAGTAAATTATACATAATGAAGAAGAATAGTAAAACAACAATTCACATTTAAACCTGGGTTGCTTCAGTAGCACTGATTATATAGGCATTTATTCAGTTCTACAGGCAAATGTGTGTGCAAAGATGTCAGAAAGAAATGCATCTTGGTACATTTGGGGGCATTAAACCTGTCAGGTGTGTGTTCTCTTCTCATTAGAATGGCATAGTTACTTGATAGAGATGGTGACTATCTTAGGCCTTGATAAATAGGCTACAACCATCAATCAATTGGAGTTAACACTGGGCTAGAGATTAGGATCAATTTTACCCTAAAAGATTTGGAAACATTTCTAGATTAAGATGATGAACTGAGCATACAAATGTAACTGTATCACACAGGATCACACATACAAAAATATATACATATATGTTAGAAAAAGAGTAAATTTGCTGTGTCAGAAAACAGTAAAAGGTATCATTGGAAGACCAAAAAAGAAAGTATTGAAGAATTTTTAAATGATATAAATTAGATAATGATCTTAGTAGTGAGGAAACCAGTCAAAGGTCTATTGATACTTGAGATAAACTTAAATGAAGGAGAAGAACCAAAATAAACAAACACCTGAATCTGGAAGTAATAAGAAATTCCCATATGAACAAATGGAATTTCAAGTAATTATGATCAGTATCCTCAGAGAAATAGCAGCCAGTGTCACACCTGTCACATTCACAGAGTACAATAATATTCTGTTAAAAAGTAATATATATTTTTTGGGGGATACTGGGGATTGAACTCAGGGGTACTCAACCACTGAGCCACATCCCCAGCCCTATTTTGTGTTTTATGAAGAGACAGGGTCTCGCTGAGTTGCTTAGCACCTCGCTGTTGCTGAGGCTGGCTTTGAATTCGCAATCCTCCTGTCTCAGCCTCCCAACTGGCTGGGATTACAGGCCCGCACCACCATGCTCAGCTGAAGGTGATATTTTAAAAACTAAAATTTAAGTTCCTGAAATTAAAAAAAGTACGTGTGTATATACACGTATATATGTAAATGTAGAAAACTGTGAAAGGATATAAAATAGTTTGAAAGTGAATTAAGATCAAATTAGTGACTAGGTATATAAAGTTAAGAAAATTTTTGTGATGTGGATAAAAATTACATAAAAAAAATTAAAGACCTGGAAGACAGTTCCACCCTGTTCATACTCTAGGTAGAATCCTACATCCAAAGTGTTTCTTTTACAATAACAGTGTGATTGGAATTAAATTTATCTTTGGTTTCTAATTTTTAAGTAGTCTTTCATCATTTTTTGGCCAATAAAATAGTCATTTTGTTTTCATTTATTTAATTTTTTAATTATGATCAGATGCTATCTCATGGATATTTACAATGTGTATTCTATTTTATAGGTACAAAGCAGATGTTAAACAAGTAGAAAGATAAGGAAAAATGTCTTAATTCAAGTAATTTATCGACTTTAAGAAGGGAGCATGTTTTAGTAAGAATAAACAAGGATGTGCTAAGGTAACAACTTTCAACATTTTATTTCATATCAATGTCACAGGTCTAATCTGTGCTATATGTATGGAAAGGGTTATGTTTCAAATCCACACAGCCCCTCAAGACCCAAATGCAAAGACCTCAGCTTCTGATTGCCATGCCATCTGGATGACCTGACCTTCTCAGTTGTCAAGACGAGGAAGATACTGCTGAAGATGATGTGCTGACTCTTCCAAGCTTCATTGTAGAACTGATAACAATCCTTCTATTCACTGCCAATTTGCTAGAAATGGTTACATGACTCCACTTATCTGCCAAGCATATAAGAAAGACAAAGGATCAGAAGGAATGTTTGTGAGCTCCATTGTTTCTTCCATGGTGTATTGAAAAGTCATACTCTGATCGAAGCACAACCTAAGGTTAAAACCAAGTTCTAGACCTGGGTCAAAACCCTGGTGTCACACTTCCTGTGCAGTCATTTTTCACTTAACAAAGAGAACACATGCTGAGAAATGTGTCACTAGACAATTTCATCATGTGTGAACATTGTAGAATGTACTTACATAAACAATGATAGCTATGAAATCACTAGGTAATATAACTGTGGAACCACATTCGTACATGTGGCCTATTGTTTAGTGAAATGTTGTTATGTAGCACGTGATTGTATTAGTCAACTTAAGCTAACATAACAGAATACCATTGATTGTGTGGCTAAAACAACTGAAATTGATTTTCTCTTAGTGCTGGAGGCACACAAGACCAAGATAAATAGACCAGAAAACTCAGTTTCCCTTCCTGGCTTGCAGACAGCTACCTTCTCACTGTGTCCTTACATGATCTTTCCTCAGTTACATGCACACACAGAACGATGAAGAGAGAGCAGGATCTCTCTTCCTATAAGGCCACCAATATTAACAGATTAGTACCTTATGACCCCACCCTCATGACCTCATAGGGCTTCCTTAGAAGCCCTATCTATAATGAATCACATTGAGATCTAGGGCTGCAGTGTATGTATTCTGTTTTTTGGGGTGAGAGGTGACACAATTCAGTTCAAAGTGCTTACATTACCTCTCCATGTTCTGCCTATAAAAGAGGGATAAGTGCTGGGCATGGTGGCACAGGCCTGTAATCCCAGCAGCTCTCGAGAGACTGAGGCAGGAGGATTGTGAGTTCAAAGCCAGCCTTAGGAAAAACAAGGCCCTAAACAACTCAGTGAGACCCTGTCTCCAAATAAAATACAAAATAGGGCTGGGGATGTGGCTCAGTGGCAGAGTGTTCCTTAGTTCAGTCCCTGGCATCCCCGTAAAAACAAGAGGGATGAGTAAGGCACCTATTTCATGCAGTTACTATAAAGATACATTGAGTTAATACAAATGTAGCACTTAGAATACCGTTTAGCACTTATTAAGTACAAATAAGATTATTCACTAGTGTAATTACAATCCTTTTTATACATGGGACAGATTAGATTTCCTATGTTGTTAGATACATAAAGCTATAACTGCTTATTCACAGTGTAGTTCATCAAAAAAGAGATTTTTAAATAAGACCCTTACTTATCAGTTGAACTGAGGGAGGGAAACACCAGATAAAAGCCAGAGAAATGCTAGAAGCTAAGGGAAGTAGGGGGCAGACATGATGAGCCACAGCTAAACCTTAGGAGGAGCAGGGAATTCTGGGTACAGTGGGACCTCTTTGCCTCTTACTCAGGTCCCACAGGTACATGTGCCACCAATATTAACAGATTAGTACCTTATGACCCCACCCTCATGACCTCATAGGGCTTCCTTAGAAGCCCTATCTATAATGAATCACATTGAGATCTAGGTGTGATTTTTAAATTGAACATTAAAGCAATGGTTTACAAATTTTTCCAATATTGTAGCACAATGCCACTAAGTATTTTCAAATACACACACACAAAATCAAACATCAGGTCACAAAACAATATAATCTAGCTCTGGTCCCTTGAGGACTCCCTTGGAGCATGGATGGGGATACCACGGTACTCTTGCAGAAGCTTGATGGATGGTTCAAGTGTTTTGTGTGTTTATATCATATTTTCTGATACACCAATTCTCTTACATTTTTTTGTTTGATTTAATTTTGCACAGAAAATAATAATTGGCATTGAGTTTCATGTGAGTACCAAGAATTTGCCTTGACATATTTCATATATTACATCATTTTAGCCATTTACCACCCTATCCTATTAGGTAATTATTTCCATTTTAAAGATCAGAACACGGAGACCTGATTTTATGTTACTATTGCATTTTATACATGATTAGGATTATCTGGTGTAAAAATTCATATCTTTCCTACTAGATGCACTCAGCTAGAATATATAGTAAAAAAGAAAAAGCAATAGATAAATGAAGTATTTCAATGCTTTGAAATCTGCTTATAAAACATATTATTTAATTTTAATTATTCTTAATGATTTAGTTATTTTTCCCCAAAAATCTATATCAGAAAACAGCAAATAAAACTGGACATGGATTGTCTTGGTGCATTTGGGGAACATTATCCTCAGACCCGTATCCAAATGTGATCTATTTCAATTTCCTCAGTTAAACACCACTAACAGTCTCCTCAGCTGCTCTTATTCCGTGTGATTTTCTTTGAGATTATGTTTCACCTTTCTTGGCAGAAAGCCCAACATCCCAGCATTACCATATTGTTTATTTTGCTTTGTTTGCTAATGTACTGTCACTGCTAGGAAGACTTCACAGTTCTGAATATGAATGTAACATCTGGTTTAGTTTCAATAACATTTCATGCTGCTAATGCAAATATAAATTTTTTGTATGTGTATGTGTGCATCAACAAAAAGTCTCAGATTGACATTCTATTTGAAGGCTGATTTCCACATTCCAGTTCTTGAATGTTCTGGTTTTGCCCTCTCTCTCTCTCTCTCTCTCTCTCTCTCTCTCTCTCTCAAGTTCTGTTAGCACAGAAAGAAACATGAATATGGTTCTAAGTCTATTCTATACTGCTCTTCCCATTTTGTTGAAACTCAAAATAATCCACAACTTTCCATGTCCTTCATTTGTCATATTTTGAGATCTAGACAACAAGGAAAGGATGTCTTTTTCTATCCTGAGTTTGCACATGAAGACAATTTTGTGACATGTTATGGCATATGATTCATCTCTCATCCTGAAGATCAAAATTACGTATTCTGATAACAGCACACTTTTGATCATTCTCATACAATAAAAGTTTTCTCCCGGCAGAAGTTTAAAAAGTGCTCTCTGATGTGGTGTTGGCAGAGTCAGTGTCCACACATATATGCAATTCACAGGCTCTGATGCTGAAATTTATTGTTCACACATATCTGCAGGTTTAAGGTAGTGAAGTTACGTTTTAAAAAACATTCTCCAAAAAGCTTCTCATGTCTGTAGTAGGCTAAGCTGTGTGGACATCTCAAAGATGTACAATCACAAACTTTCTTTGCTTTATAAATTTCATTTAGTTAGGAGAAATAAAACTCTGGATAAAGAAAAAAACTACAATTATTATATAAGTGCAAATTAGTGAGATGTTTGCCAGTACTATGGAAATTTAGAAAATTGAGAAAGCATATTTGTCTATGTATTCATGAAGAAACAAAAAAATAAAAACTGGAGTTGAGATCTGGATATTAAATTGATAACCCATGAATGGAGAGTGGCATTCTAGGTAAAGAGAATATACTGATTAAAGATCTAGGGATGAGAAAATTAAAGGTCTTTGAGGGTGCACTTTCTGATCCAACACACTTCAATATACTGGAAATCTCAGACTGGTTCACACGTGTGTGCCCAGATATTGTACAGGTGTCCTTAGGCTTGACAGGTCCTGAGTCCGATAGGACAATGGAGCCTCATGCATATATTCTCAAGTGCCTGTAATATTAGCTTTATACCATCTTAAAGGTATGTCATGATTTGAATAGTATTTTAAAACAATGTTTTAAAGTATAGCTTCTAGATCATTCTAACTAGATCATAGGTTCAAAGAAGGTAAATAGATGTTCCTCCATGTATGACAGGGGTTCCATCCCAAAAAACCCATTGCAAATTTAAAATGTCCTAAGTTGAACACGCTTTTAACACACCTAATTTATTGAACATCCTAGTTTAGCAGCATAGTACACGGTAGAGTATCACTTGTTTCCTCTTGGGATCCGTGGTTAATGGGGGACCTGAGATTCCTTGTCATTGCCCATTGGAACAAAAAAGTCTCTTACCATCTTTATCAGCCCAGGAAAAGATACAAATTCAAATTTATTTAATGGTTTTTGATGAATGAAGATTCCTTCTGAACGTTGAAAGTTGAAAACTCATTGAGACATTGTAAGTTAGGCAGAGAGATTTCAAAAATATGTTCTGTTCTCTCAATCATACATATATTCATATATATGTATGTATATATGTGTGTATATATATATGGCATATATATGTGTATATGTATATATGACTTGTAACATCTTCAGAGAAAGCAAGATAGAAAATCTCTCACAGCAACTGTCTGTCTGTGTTTTAGCTGCTGGCAAGGGGAAGAATCTAGGTCAGTCCCTGCAGAGGAACAGGATGCAATAACATTAACATGATAAAGATTTATAATCAGACCTTTTCAAATCCCCATTCTGGAACTTCCCAGTTTTAAGCATAGTAACTCCATATCCTCAAATTAAGATTGGTAAATACCAAACATGGCTTTGGTACAAATTAAGGAATTTGGGGCTCATTTACAAAAAAGGTTTGTTTATCTTTTATATCATCTATATCTAAATATCTGTACTCACACACAAACCAGCTATTTTAACAAATCATTCTTAGGAATATTCTTCTCTCTCAACTGTGTAAAATTCAAAACGTGATTTTTAAAGAAAGCTTTCTTTTATATATTTTGATATTCAAAATATCTTGAATTCTGAAATGTTTATTAAAATATGTTAATTTCTCCAGATCAATTGCAGAGGTACTTTTTAAGTCTGTGTCATAAATTACAACAAGCTCCCTGATAAGGAAATGTTTGAGTGTTTAACATTTTACATTCTTATAGAAATTAATTACTCTCTTTGCTTCTTCTCTTTCTCTCCTTGTTTCTTCTCTTTCTTCTTCTCCCTCTTCTCCTCTTCCTCCTCCTCCTCCTCTTCCTCTTCCTACTTCTCTTTCTCTTTCTTGCCTTTATCTACCTCCTCCTCGTGCTCTTCCTCCTCATTCTCCTCCTTCTTGTTGGCTTATTTTTCAGTAGAGTTTTAGATTAACAGAAAAATAAAGACCATCGTACAGACCATTTTCATGTGCCCTGCACCCAGTTTCCTTTATACTAACATCTTACATCAGTATGGTATATTTGTAATAATTAGTAAGCAAGAATTAATGCCTTATCATTAGCTAAAGTACCTACTTTATTCAGATTAATTTGGTTTTTAGCTAATGTCATGCTTCTATACCAGAATCTTACTCAAGATACCATATGATATTTGCTTGTCATGTTTCTTTAGGTTTCTCTAAACTGTGACAGTTTCTTAGACTTTCCTTGTTTTAATAACCTTGAAATTTTTTAGAAATATTGATCAGGTAAATTGCAGACTATCCTTCTATAGGTATCTGATGCTTCTCTCATAATTAGGTAGGTTACGGCTCATTGTAAGACCATAGAGGCAAAGTGCCACTTCCATGACCCATTATCAAGGGAACACACTAGCATATAACTTATTGATATTGACGTTAACAGTCATCACCTGACTTGAGGGGACTGTTTGATGGGTTTCTCCAGTGTGAGGACACTTTATTATTTTATCCCTTTTCACACGGTACTCTTTGAAAAGATTTCACTGTTACAGCCCACACAGAAGGGGTGGAGAGTCATACTACATAGGCTTTAGGATGAAGTATCTAAATACTTTCATTAATAGGAAATAAATTATTTAGAATCCTGCATGAGAAATTCCTCTCTCATTCACTTATTTACCTACCATATCATATTTGTTTATATCAATGTGAGCCCATGGGTATATATGTATACTTTGTGATATACTTAATATTGTGTATTAATTTAGATGTTCAAGTCATTCTCATTTTTCTATTGGGAACTCTTTAATTTGGCTTATGAAGAAAATTCCCATCATTATGGAATCATAAACACTTCCTTACTTTCTGGCACTGGAAAATACTCAAGGCTTATCTTATGCATTGCCAGAATCAGCCATTTATCCTTCAATTCTTTCTTCTTTTGTTGGACAGGGTTATTAGAAACCAATAACATACACTGGGAAGTAAGTGTGCATGTTGTTATCAGATGTCATTTCATTGTGGTCCTCTTAGCCAAAGGGCAAGGAAATAAATGTATGTGTATACTAACCTGTGTACATACTCCATAAAATTTTAACAATTATCTCTATATCTAAATTAAGCTAAATATGAACTATATTATTTTTACTCCAGTTTCCTTTTAGAACAATCACCAAATAACCAAACTACTTAATTATTTCTTTTCTGATTTTCTTGTTCTCTTTATGCAGATCCAATGTTCTGATATAATATTTTCCTTCTCCTTGTAAAGTTTCATTTTATATTTCTTTAGGGCACAACTTCAGGCAATAAATTCCATCAGCAATGTCTAAGAATGCATTTATTTACACTTTACTTTTGAAGGATAAATTTACTAAATACAAAATTCTAAGTAACTTATCCATTATTTCAACATTTTAAATATTTTGCTTCACTCTACTTGTTAGCATGGTTTGAGATGAAAAATTCAGTGTAATTCTTTAATTTGGCTCCTAAGTAAGATATTTTTCACCCTGTAGCTTCTTTAAAGAATTTCTTTTTGCTTACTTTTCTGCAATTTGTATATAATATGATGAGGTGTGAATATTTTATTATTTATTGCACTTGATGTTCTTTGAGCTTTCGGACCTGTGTGATTTGGTGTCTGTCATCAAATTTGAAAAATCTCAACTACTATTACTTAAGGTAGAGTTCTTTATTTCTGATGTTATACTTTGTTATCATCACCTTTGATTCTTTTAGTTTCCTATTGTTCAGTTTGTACTACCCATTCATTATATGCGTTATCATGATTTTCATTATACCCCTTAAACATAGAATACTTGTTCTAAATTTCCTCTCTGTTAATTTTAAGGTCTGCATCAGGTATGAATTTAGTTCTGATACTTGCTTATTTCTTCATGTCTTTTTCAGCATGTCTTTTAATTTTTGACTGAAAGCCAAAAGTATCAAGTAATAGAAATAGGCAAACAGGCCATTAGTATGAAACATTATATTAATCAGTTTAGAAATTTGACTATATTTAGCGTTTCCTGTTTCATTAGGCACTAGAGTATTTGAATCCCCTAATGTCTTCTCTATGTCTCCTCTATTATCACTGGATTTCCTTGAGAGCTTCATTTGAGTAGAATTTACTTCTTCAGCTATAATCTCCTATTATCATACTGGAACCTTGTCAGAGAGGTGGCTATGTTTATAGGCAAGAAGTATTCTGTAACCTTAAACCTGTAAACTTAGTCTTTTACTGGGCTTGTGACCCAAGGCTGTGACCATCACAAGTGTACCTTACCTCTGTGCTCTTAGGTACTGTAGGAAGACTGGCAGGGGTGGAATAGGGTACATGTCCTTTCCCTAGGTGGAATACGGTTCTGAGAAGGTCTTGTCCTTTATAGAGTAGGCTTTTGTTATGGAGAATTTTCTGGGATTATTTAACCATGGTTTCTCTTCCACTCCTGGCAAACCTAGGAAAGGATTTTTTTTTTCATATGTTCACTATGAGAACCTAGGGGTATTTCTGGAGGCAAATACCTCAAATCATGGAGCTCCTCCTAGGACTGCAGTACCCAGAACCCAAGGATTCTATCACCCTCACATTAGTTTGTGATCAGCATCCAGTAACTCAGTAGATCTAACACTGGAGTGCCCACCATAGAGTTAAGGCTCCAACAGCTTTCCCTCTACACCAGCAGATCTCACCTGAGCCTCTCTCTCCAGATTTTAGGATATTCATTTACTCTAAAACCTCAGTTTTCTGATGGGTCTGAAATAAAGTGATTGGTTTTCAGTTTTCTCTGGTTTTGTTTTGTTTTTGTTTTGTTTCCTTCTTGTAAATATCCAAGTGATAAGTTCTAAGTAAATTACAAGTCAGAGATGAAACCAGAAATCTTTAATCAGATTATTTTTAAGGAACTATTGCTCCAGACTTAGTATAGAAGTCACAAAAATGACTCATCAATGTAATCAGTGTACTGCCCTGAAGTTCAGCTGGGTATCCAACGCAATGACAGAAGCGTACAGAAGAACCCTCCTAAAGCTGGTGGAGTAGGCTGTCACTCCACTGATATTGAGTAATACTCTGACATCATTCAAGACACTGTTGTAATTGTCAATTCTACCTACTACACCATTCTAAATAAGCATTACCTCCGGACTTTTCTCTGATTTTGAATCTAGTTTTATCAGATACATCTTATAATGATTGTAAGTTTTTACACAATATCAAGAACATGAGATATGTTTGGATTCTGATACCCATCTTTTTCTAAGATTCTTATGCATCATAATCAATACTATGAAGTTGAACATCCAAACTTCACATTAGAGAAAAAGTGGTGTTAATGATTTGGGGGCACCATTCATGAAATCTCTCCTCCTATTTGACTCCATGAGCCATGTATTTAACCTGAAAGTGATGAAGATGATGCATATAATTATAGCTTGCATGGTGTGTATCAATAATTAAGAACCACCATGGGTCCTTATTTGCTGGAAACTTTATAGGAGAAGATAAATTTCCTCCTTTGATATCAGTGAAAAAAGGGGAAAAAAGGAAGCAAAATTTAGTGTGCAAATTAAGTTCTAGATGTCTTTATAATGTTCATTTAAATTAACTTCACATATCACAACAATATTCTTCCCATAATTCAGAGATAAATACCAAAACCAAAATAAAACCAATGAATGAAAGAAAAGACAGTGATGAATACATCAGTGATAAAACCAGCCATAAGCCAGGTATGGTGCTGCACATCTATAATCCCAGATACTCAGAAGGCTGAATCAGGAGGATCACAGTTTCAAGGCCAGCCAGGGCAACTTTGTGAGACTCTGTCTCAAAATAAAATTCAACAGTGGCCAGGGCATAGCTCAGTGGGAGAGTGCTGGTCCAGCATGCAGAGGCCCTTGGTACTATCCCCAGCACCATAAAACAAAACAAAACAAAACAAAAAATATAATTAGCAAGCTCAGTATAATAGGTCAGTAAACAACACCATGGAGAGAACAATTAGAGAATGCATTCTGTTCAAACACACGTAAAGCTTTCATAAACATTACTGTTTAGACCAAAAAATAATTCACACACGTCCCCCATATTCATTCTCAGCAAATCCATTGCTTCCTATTTTATTCAAAAGAACGACCCTAAGAACCTGCAAGGTTCTGCCTCCACTTCTACCCTCTTAGGGATCTTGTTCTCAATCAGGTTTTATTCTTGTTAATACTGATGACCTTTACACATCTTCCTGAAGATCAGCCTCTCCACTACACATTAGATGCCATTCCTGATCTTCTCATTTTAAATTGATCCCATTAATTTCCTCTCTATAGTTTGCTTCAGCAAGATGTAATGCTTATTGTTCTTCATAGTTTTAAAAAAGCAAAACACTATATTGGGCACTTGCTTCTTTAGCTGCTGCCTCACATGATTTTTTCACTTTTGAAGTCAAATCTCTGGAAGGTGTCTTCTGTGAGAACCACATTTAATGCTCTTCCTTTTCTCTCTCACATGCTCTGGTTGAGTCCTCACCCTCCTTTAAAACTCATCTAGTTCAGGTTTTCAGTAATTTCTGCTCTGTTACTCCTATAACCAACTACATCAGTCCTGATCTCCCTGACTTACTAGCAAATTGTGATACTGAAATTAATGATTCTGCTTTAATTCGTGTTGCCCCACCCTCTCAGATGTGGAAAAACCTATAAAACTTAAAAAAGTATGTATAATAATGCAGTAACAGAAATTATAGTATAATAATAACAATATAGTGATATCGATTAGCATTAATGAATTATTAATGTTGATTAATATTTGTTAATATTAGCATGATAATATATAAGAGCTCTAGATTATGATTTTCAATGTATTTTAATGCACCTGTGTCAATTGCAATGAAACATTCACAGAATCAAAAATGTGGGACTCTTTGGGTTAAAGTTAAAACATTTCCTTCATCTGACTTCCAGTACTTCACCCTCCTTTCCAAACTCCATTTCTTTGCCCCTGTCTCACTGGCCACTCCTTCTGTTTCCTTTGCTGATTCTTCCTCTTTTCCACAACTTGTGAATGTTGCCATGATCCAGGGTTTCAACTTGAGATCATTTCTTTTCTCTGTTTTTTTTTCGAGGTGATTTCACTTGTTGTGGCCGTACGTGCCCTTTTCATGGTGATGACTCCTGACTTGCTGTCCCCAAGAACTCCTCTGAACCTGAGGTTCCCACATGCAATAATTACGACCTACCCACTTGGGTACCTAACAGACATCTCAAATTTAGTAGGTGTGACCTGAAGTCCTCTTACCTCAACACTTGCTGTTTTTCCCCTCACCATTTCACTCATTGGCAATGCTGTCCTTCTATTTGCTGAGCAGAACATAACTTTAGACATATCCTTAATCCTTCATCTCAGAATTTAAAGCTAATTTATCCACAAATCCTGTGGTCCCCAACTTTAGAACAGAAATTCTAAATATTTCCTCTAACCCCCACTTCTGAGGGATCTCTTTTTAGTTAAGAGCCTCACCAATATGACTTCGTACATTTATATAACACATTTTGCAATTTTGAGTATTTCATTGGGGTCGAGGGAAAAAAAAAGTAAAATCTGAGTATTTAGAATTAAATGAAATTTTTAAAATCCCAAAATTTGATTTTTCATATATATACATTTCTTATATTACACTTATCAATAACTATAGAGAACTTATAAAAGATAATTATAGTTAGGCATGTTAGCACAAGCCCATAATCACAGCTACTCACGATCGTAGGCAAGAGGATTGTAAGTTTGAAGCCTTCATGGGCAATTTAGCTAGCCCCTGTTTCAAAATACAAATTCAAAAGGGCTGTCAGTCTTCCAACAATGAATAGCCCTTTAAGAATATCCAATTTATAACTTAATGATTTATCTCTATGCCTGACTGAATATGTATTTTCATTTTGACTTAAAATCATGGTAACCCTCTTAAAAGACTTTTTAAATAATTTAACTCCACCTGGTTAAACATCAAAGATGTACATAGCTAATCTGATCCAACCATGAAGAGCTACATGCAAGTTGTGGGGAAGCCAGCAGAGGCAGCTGCATGGTGGTTATTTCCTGGCTAAAAGCAATTTTGAAACTCATTTGAATTTCAGAAACATTGATGTGTGAAAAATGGTTTAATCCATGAAATATGGTGCTTTTTCTTTTTTATTTCTTCCTTTTTATTGGGAAGTGGTCCTGGGGATTGAACTCGGGGCACTCCACCACTGAGCCACATCCCCAGCCCTTTATTTTTGTATTCTTTATGTAGAGACAGGGTCTCTCTGAGTTGTTCAGTGCCTTGCATTTGCTGAGACTGGCTTTGAACTCGCGCTCCTCCTGCCTCCACCTCCCAACCTGCTGGGATTTAGGCATGCACCACTGTGCCTGTCCTCTTCTTTTCTTTTAAGGACAAAAATAAATTTTACTGTTATTTGATCACCACTAACTCCCAAATATTTTCTAGTACTCATATTTTTAAGCTCTTGCTGTTGGAGTCATTCATCTGATAATGTCAATTTTGGCTTCTATATGGCAAAACCTATGTGATATTCTTTAATTACCCTGTGTGGCACCAAGTAGGATAGGCATATAATTTTTCTTTCACAACAAAACACCTTAAGAATAAAAAGGAATATTAAATAAATTATATTGTTTAATTTCTCAAACTGTGTGTTTATTGAAAGGCAAGCATTTTTCCTGTGTTATTGAAATTATGTAACATTTCTATTTTAAAACTATCTTTAAGAATAAAATTCTTTATACTTTGATGCAACATTTTAAAAAGCCTCTTTATATTAGTTAAATGAGCATTAAAATAATGGGTGGAATTATTTGAGTAATGTATATAATATACTTAAATATGTTTATTAGATATATATATTTTTAATATTGCATGACTATTTCCTAAAATATTTCTGATAATCCTGTTTTCTGAAAATATCCCAAAAAATAATTTTAATATGGTTATTATTATTAAATTATAAATTTCCTGAAGTCTTCTTTAAAGGTTTTTTTGGTTGGATGGAACTGTAAACTGTCATGTTAAGTGAAATAAGCCAATCCCCCAGAACAAAAGGCTTAATGTTCTCTCAGATATGCAGATGCTAACACAATGGGGGGTGGGGAAAGAAGTTCATTGGATTAGACAAAGATGAATGAAAGGAAGGGCAGAGGGATGGGAATAAGAAGGACAGTAGAATGAATCAGACAGAACTTTCATGTGTTCATATATGAATACACCACCAGTGTAACTCCACTTCATGTACAACCACAAGAATAGGAAGTTATACTCCATGTATGTATAATGTATCAAAATACATTCTACTGTCATGTATATATAAAAAGAACAAATACAAAGTGAAAAAAATAAAATTTTTTGTTAGCAAATATAAAATTGTCAGCGCCTTGACTAGATTTTTCTCTGAAAATCATATTTTAATTAAGAAATCTCTCTGCATAAATGTTAATGAACATTGTAAGTTCAAATAAAATTTTATTAAATAAAAATTTTATCTATTACTTTCTTACGTAAATGTAAAATATTTTTCTATTTTGAAAGGTGATTACTTTCTCCATTCATGATTGGTTTCTTCAACAGGCTCAATAGATAAAGTGTTGATATAAATTATTATTTTGAATTTTTATCAAATTTAAATGCATGCAAAATTGTAGCTCTTTTTAATTTGTTCCAATCTGATACCAAATAAAAATAAATCTAATTAACATACTGGTGAGATAAAAAATTCTTTCCAAAATTTTAGTTAATCCAATACATAATCATAGAATTTCAAAATCTTTTAAATTGCCTAAGGTTGTATTGCTAATGTGTTCATTTCCTTCTCTGTGTTTTTTTTTTTTGGATGGGGGACACTAGGGATTAAATCCGGGGGTGCTTTACCACCACTGAGCTACATCCCCAGCCCTTTTTATTTTTTATTTTGAAAAAATGTCTCACTAAATTGCTCAGGACCTCTCTAATTTGCTGAGGCTGGCCTTGAACTTGTGATCCTCCTGTCTCATCCTTCCAAGTCACTGGGATTACAGGAAGGATACATTTTAGTTTGTAAGCTTTCTTTCTAACAATTATTTTCAATAGTTTTCAATAAAATTTTCCAACAAATTTAAAAGAAATTGCTACCAAAGGATAAAGAAATCATTTGATCAGTTTATCATGTATTGCTATGTTAATGTATACTTGTGTGTTCATAATTTGCATCATCATGAAAGTTTTACAGTTGCTCTAAATATATGCCCATAAGATATATGCAAATTTCTACAATTATAACTTCTATTTGTATACTATAGTTCTAAAGCTTATTCGGATGCAATTTTGAATTATATGTGTACCACAGCCAAGTCCAAATATGTTTTTGCTCCAAGGTTTTCTTAATTAAGTATGAGCTTTTCACCATAGTACTATGTGCCACCAAAATTTGTATTTATATCAACAACTCAAACAAATTACCTTTCTTCAGTGAAGGACATGTTAACCTGCATTTGTAATAATATAAATAAAAAAGATACTTCATATTCAACAGAAAGAAATTCCAAACTTGCCTTGGATTCATGTACTGAATGATACAAAAACAAACCATCATAAGAATTAGATTATCTAATTTTATATTTAAAACAACTACTGGCCATGCTATAAGACTGGCACATTTATAGCTAAATTCCTCTTCTACTAATAAAACCAACTCCCAAGAACCACCCCTGTTGATGGTATCTTAATAGTAACTCACCCTTTGGGAAATCTCCTTCATACTCTTCAATCAAAGCTGCATTGGAAATAAACTGCCTAAATTGTCATCCATTAATGTAGGAGCACTTCCCATACCTTCAACCCCTCCCTTCTCTCTTTTCCCATTCTATGCTGATAAACCGCATGCCTGGCAGAGCGTGCCTCATTGGTTGTAACCTCGGGGCCATGATTGGTCCGAGGACCCTATATAAGCTTCTTTACTTCTTTATTTTAAATGGGTTCTGCGTCTGGCTCAGGCAGAGCAGTCTTACCTACCCCTGGAGTCTGGGTGGAGTGACTCTGAGGACTGTCACCCCAAACCTTGTCCCATGAGACCCCACTTCCTCTTCCCCGAAGACCCCTTTTCATCTCTCAGGATCCCAACTCCTCAAGCAGACCCATGAGGCATGACTTAAAAGAATACATTAACAATTGGAATGGGGAGAGGAAAGACCAAAAGAGGGTGCTCTCCATGGAGTCTATTAACTTGCCTATTTCACCTTAGCAATGATGAAGAGATCCCTGTCTTCAATTCATTCTAGTAGAAATCCTTAAATATTTTATCATTTAAACATATTGATTATAGGCCTAAGTTCTGTGTCTTCTATCATTTTAAAGGAGTACTTCTCTTCCTGGCTCACCAAGCATTCTTTGTCTTATATGAGCACTGTATTTCTTCAAAATTTTATCAGATATGTGGATGTGATGCAAAATTCTGGATTTTGTGCTGCAAAGTTTATAAGTTTATAAGAAATGATTGCTATTATCTTCTCTTTCTAAATGCCTCTTTGCAATGTAACTTTATAAAGCATGAGTAAGAGAGTCCTGGACAAGCCTAGCAATTCCTGAAAATGTGTTGGAGAGAAAATTTAATTTCTCCCTAACCCTTGCTAAATTGGTAGTTGCTTCTCACCTCTGTAATAAAAAGCAGATGAAGAAGGGAAAGACAAGCAAGATTATTCACATGCACAGTACACATCACATAGGAGAAATCTGAGTGAAAAGTTCCTCAGAGTAGTAGCTCAGAAACCCGGCTTATGTGGCATCTTCAAAAAAGAGCCAAAAATTTGTGGAGAAATGTTAGGACAAGGGAAAGCAGTTTTGGACTTCCAAAGGCAGGAAATTGTGGAAAGGTAAATATACAGGAGAAAATGATAGAATAAGGTTTCTTTTAGATTCTTCTGGTACTGTTTTTGAGTAGATAAGATTTATTTCCAGTAAAGAAGAGTTATTATCATTCCTTTGGGTAGAAAATGTAGAGGACACAGAGGTATTTTTTCCTCCATTTTCTGCTTCTTAAATACCTTTATCAAAAATGTTTTTGTCAAAAATGCATATTTTAGCCATATTTTAGTTTCCTGCACATGCAACAATGCATCATCTAATTCAGTAGCTGTCTACTTTATATATTTTGTTCGTTCCTGAGTGGTAATAAATGCATGTTATTTTTTAGAAACTACATTTTTCTGTGTATGGAGGGAGGTTTTCATTTTGTCGTGTGTGTGTGTGTAGACTAGCTTGCTCAGACCTTGAGAAGCTAGGCAAACACTCTGAGCTACATCCCCAGCCCTGGAGTGTTTAAATTTCTTAAACAGGTAAAACTAAATAATGCAGAAAGAATTGACTATATATTGCTATAGGTACATAATATGTATGCAGATAGATGTATTGTTGCACAGAAAATTATCTAAAAGTATATACAGCAAATTGATATCAGTGGTCAATCCAGGATATCATGAATATTTAAAGTTTGTCTGTAGTCAATTCTCTTAGTATCTTCAGAACTGATGTATTTATTTGTTCGTTTCTTCATTTGTTCGTTCATTCATCCATTCATTCATTCACCCATTTTTGTACCAGGAATTGAACTCAGGGTGTTTTGCCATTAAGCTACATCCCCAGCCCTTTTTAATTTTTATTTAGAGATAGAGTCTCCTCACTAAGTTGCTGAGGCTGGCCTAAAACTTGCAATCCTCTTGACTCAGTCTGCTGAGTTGCTGGGATTACAGGTGTACACCACCATGCCCAGTTGTGATTTATTTTTTAATGTAATGTTTATCTCTTTATGAGATGAGGGTAATATAATTGGCTTTAACTTTTTTAACTCATAACTGTGATGAATTATATTAATAGAATAGCCAATGTCAAACCATATGTTCATTTGTTGAATAAACTTTTTACTGTTATTCTTTACATAAGATGCTGATATTATATGATGCAGGGTTTTGTATGTTGGTATCAAAAGGCATTGGTCTTGGGTATTTTTATTTTGTTCTATCTTCATCTCATTTGGGATTTTAGTGTTCTTTAGCAAGGAATTGGGAAATGTTGCTTCTTCATTTATATTCTGTCTGCTTACTCATTCTTCCTTATGGCATTTGCATTTCTTTTTCTGTTGTTGTTCTTAAATGACTGCCATAAATCAATTGTACTCAGGTGTGCAGAAGAATTATAATTATATTTTCAATAGCTTTCACTTTTCTTTACCTTTATGATATTCTGCATTTAAAATGTATTGTTTCCTTCTGTCTCCTTTATTTACACTAGCCTTACTATTCTCAGATTCAGAAGCATGCATTGCAATTTTGAGTTCAGAGAGAGGATATGAGTAGAAGGCCTAAAATTGAGGACAGAATAACTACATTAAAATCTTTCTGACCAAAATATCTTGTAATCGAAGAAGGTGATATTGCATAGGAATTATATTTTAGGGTGGTTCTTAACACCAAGAATAGCCACAGAGTAATAAAATGACCAACTCATTGAATATATATTTATCAAGGACCCAATAAGGCTTCATGATCATACAATTGAAAAAATTCCAAGATATATAAGGAATAGTCTCATTTTTAAAGAAACATATTTTAATAAGAAATTTAGAAACTACATCATCGAAAATTTCCTATTAATTTGAATTCTCTTTATACACAGGTAAAACCTAATGCTGAATGTGTATAAGTCACGAACTATTAGGAGTTTGTATCTGCATAAAGTTCAAAGAGTCTGTTTCTGTTCAAATAACAAAATCTTGACATTAGGCACTATGTTTGGGAATGTATGTGAATTTTTGATCCCTAAAACCATACTACTTAGAGGTTGATGGGGTCAGTAGTAACCATAAAAGATTTCTGTTTGCAATTTCTCTTTGGAATCCTTTCAGTGAGTAGGAGTATTTTGTCTTCTACGAGGGAAAACTCAGAAGTGGAATATAAGGCTTCAAAATAGCAAAGTCTGTATCTGGGAGACATTCATGGCAGGATCACATGGTAGGATCCAAGCAGGTACAGAAAGTGATTGATCACCAAGATCATGGTGATGAATTTATTCTTTCATATTGTGACTTTCATGCTGAGTGTCACCACATCAACAATAGAGTGTGATGGTTCATTTTATGTGTCAACTTGACTGGGCTAAGTTGTGCCCAGTTAGCGGGTAAGACAGTGTTTCTGTGCCTGTTAGAACTTTCCTCAAAGAAACCGGCAATTGAATCAGAAGACTCAGTAAAATATATCTGCCTTCTCAAGGTGAATGGGTGTCATTCAATCCCTTAAGTACTGAAAATATCAAAAAGGGTGGAGAAAGGGCAAACCTACTTGCTCTCTTAGCTGTGATGGACATTTTCTCCTGCCTTCAGACATCAGTGCTCCTGGTTCTCAGACCTTCAAATTCAATTCTGGATTTATGCTATCGGCAAACTGCATACTGCCACCTACCCTTTTAGGCTTTCACACTAAATTGAAATTATACCATCAGAATCCCTAGTTCTTCAGATCACAGGCAGAAAATCATGGGAGTTCTTGGTCTCCATAATCCTGTAAGCCTTACTAATTCTATGAGCATTTGGCCTAATAAATCTCTTTATATCTGTGTATACATCAATAGATAGGTAAAGATAGATGATAAAGACAAAAAATTCATATGCCAATATATATATAAAATTGTAGGAGCACTCCCCATACCTTCAACCCCTCCCCTCCTTCTTTCCCTATTCTATGCTGATGGACTGCACACCTGACACAGAGCAATACCCCATTGGTTGTAACCTCAGGGCCACGATTGGTCCAAGGACCTGTCTTCTTAAGCTGTTACACTTCCTGGAATAAACAGGTTCTTCATCTTGCTCTGGCAGAGCAGTTTTACCAGCCCCCAGAGTCTGGGTGAAGTGACTCTGCGACAGACCACCCCATACCTCGTCCCACGGGACCCCATTCTGTCCTTCCTGAGGACCTCTTACTTTTGTCCCCCAGGACCTCAGCTCATCGGCAGACTCATGCAAGGCATGACATAAAACAACATAAAATCAATAAATCTACATCTATGTATCTATCTATTATACATATGGAGATTTATTATAGGGATTGTCTCATAGGATTATACAGAATCATGAAATAGTGAAGATTGTTTTATGATTACCACTCATATATTCAATTTATATACATTTATATCACTACATAGCAATCTCTTTTATATAATAGCATATAAATAAATGTATATGTGTGTACATTCATGTATATTCATTCATGGATGTATATTTATGTATGTGTGTATGTATATATGCATACATATATACATGATGATATCATACATGATGCATGGTCCAGGCCCTGGCCCACCAGAGTTCCATGAATGCATCACCTGAGTCCCTCAGAGTTTGCTCCTTTGCAGCACAGTGTGCTGACATTCTAGCACAGAAACTGCAATACCAGCAACTATATGTGAAGCACAGAGATTGAACCAGGTACACACAAAAATTAAAGGAACCCACTACTGGTTAACTAGCAAAGGAATTCAATAGGTGTTTGGTGAGTTCAGAATAGACCACACAGGGGATTAAAAAAAAAACAACAACAACAAACTAATATGCATTGCTCCAAGTTCTGTGCTAGATGTTTTGTGTATATCATCTTACATGAACTATATAGTCACCTCCTTTTTTTTCAAATAAGTTAACTGCACCTCAGAGAAGATGAGTAATGTGTTAGTTGGTTGCTGACAGAACACTGATTTAAACTAAGGTCGAACTACCTTCTCATCTTTCCCTTACTTTGTGTTACCCTGCCAGGAGTCTGAGAGAATTTACTTAGTCAGGAGATTGCTTCCAAAATGAGCCGGCAAGGTTCAGCTGGGCCCCAAGGACCTAGAGGCATGTGTAATGGAAGATTCTTTGTGAACCACTGCAAATTTTCCAAACAGCTCCCTAAGCTCTGAAGAAGTCATCATTCAACTACTTCCTGAGCAAGATATTTTGTGTTCATTGACAGATTTTTTAAAGATTTGAACAAGAAATGAAAAGTATGTTATTACTAGTTGCAGTGGAAAAGAAAAATGACTTACTAGTATATTAAATACTCCATGAAGCTCAGTGTATACTGTACTTCTAGTGTACTAAACAAAGTACCTCAGGGTGATCTTATATATAATTCTTTGTGGTTTCTGTTCTGCAAACACACTAACTTTGCTAGTGTGGATTGTATCAGGAATCTACACTTGGGTCAAAGAGAAATAGTTATAGGTTAGTTTTAAGGGGCAAGTTAAAGAAAAGGTTGGCATAAGAATACCCAATGTCTGTATTCTAAAAATTAATTGTGAACAACTTGCCTCATCAATTTCTACCTCTTGAAGAGTTTGGTAATATATGAAAGGAAGTGTTGGTAGAGAGATACTGAAGGAAAACCAATAGAAATAGAAAGGCAGTGTCAGAGCAAAGTAGAATGTGGTACAATCATTAGATAAGTATAAGCACATCTTTCTAATACTATGTCCAAATAACTAAATAAACAAGCTACTATTAAATTCCTAATATGTTGTTGCTAGTAGTGTAATGCCAACTATTGTTTCCTGAGTTATTTCAGTCTGCCAGGGATAATGTTAAATTTAGCACACATTGTCAAACTGAACTAGTGTTCCTGAGTGTCCTTGAAGCTGTTCTGTCACTTGAATGGTGTCAGACAGCTTTTCCATTGGTCTAAAACTTGACCTTGGCATTATTGAGACAGATTCCTGTGCTTGCTCACTTCCTGTGGCATCCTTACAAATCTTCATCATCTGAAGCATAGAAACATATTTCCATTTCTAAAATAAAAATCTCCTAACATACTAAGAATTGACAACCTCAAAGAAAAGTAAGCCAAGGCATATAAAGCCCAATTGGTTGTTATCACTGTTTCCTACATGAGTAATGAATCAGTTAAATCCCTCACTGTCTCAAGAAATCACCATCTGTTCTTTAGTCTTTAATGGATGTAGGAGATGTTTCAAGAAATCTCCAATGGGAAACAATTCTGGTGTTCATGAAAACAGGCTGGTAGATTAGTGGGTCAGTCAAGCAGATGGTGTGAGGATGGCGATTCGGCATCTTGGGCAGCTGCTGTCCAACCTGGGAAAGGTGGACATTTTCTCTACCACCTGAATCACAAATCTGCCAGCACCACTCAAGTTCCCAGTGTCTTTACATCATACAGTTTATTCTGGACCTAGGATGGAGGAGCTGGAAAAAGAATGAAACTGAAGGCACAATGCATACTTCCATTCCATTTGAAGTATACAGTAGTACATAGAGGACACAGGCTGGGGTGGAAAAAGCAAGGGGAATTTTTATTTTCTCTGTAAGCAAAGCAAAACTTCATCATCTAGCCAAGAATTCCAAAAGGCAAGTGTACACTTCTTTTTAAGCATTTTGTTATAATGTGAAAAATCCAGTGTGTTAGTCAGCTTTTCATCTTCATCTGTGTGATGAAAATAACCAACAAAAACAACCTAGAGAAGCAAAAGTCTATTTGGGCTCATGGTCCTAGAAATTGCAGTCCATGGTCGTCTGACTCCATTGCTCTGGGCCTAGGGTGAGGCAGAACATCATAGCAGAAGGGTGTGGTAAAGGAATGCTGGTCAGTTTACGGCAACAAGGGAGCAGAGAGAGAGAGAGATAGAAAGGGGCCAGTGGAAAATATAATACCTAAGGCCACACCCTAGTGAACTACTTTTTCTAGTCATGTCCCACCTGCCTGCAGTTACCACCCACTAGTACAGTAGTACACTCTAATTATTAATCAAGTGGATTCATCCACTGATGAAGATACAACTCTCAAAATCTAATCATTTCCTAATACTCCCATCTCTGAAATCTCCTGTGTTGGGGACTATGCTTTCAACATATGAGCTTCTGGGGGGACATTTCAGATCCAAATCATTAACAGTCAGGGACTTGATTAACCCGTGTGTAGGAAAATTTTGTTTTCACAGAAAAGTTTTGTTCTTCAGGACAAGATCTACTTTGTATTTGCTTAAGCTCATTTCTTAGCTTTACAGAATAAGTAGAGGAATCCCCTACTGGTTATAGCTTGGGGATTTCCAAAAGTTTATACAGAAAAACACTGTAGTATCCTTCAGAAGGTCTCTAAACAGTTTTGAACCCAGGCATCTAGGAGATAAATAAAGTTGAATTTAGTTCCTCAGTTTATTGCCCCTATTCTGGTGTCTCATTGTTAATGTTTGTATGGCTCTTTGCATGTGGACACCATGATTACTATATGGTGTTATAGGTTCCTCCTTCCTCTTTTATGAACATTTGTGAGATGCTATCAGAGGCCAGTGGAAGTGGGGCAAAAGCCAGAAGATGTCCCTGCTCTTGTGAAGTTTACATTCTAGTATGAGGACATATATTAAATAATTAATCTCTCAATAAATGGATCATTCCAAAATGAGAAAAGGCCTCTGAAAGAAAGAATTATGGCCAGGGAAGGCAGAGAACATTGGGAATGTTTCTTTATGGTACCATGGAAGGGTGGGAGGAGGCATAGCAAAGTGGAAGGAAAGTGAAAGTTCACCTAAGGAAGATATAGAAAGTTATAACTGAGCTGAAATAATGAAAGATAAGTAAAGAAAAGTTAGGAAATACATTGAAGAAAACATTTCCAGCACAGAAAATGACATTTACAAGGGTCTCCCAAAAAAGGAGGATGGTGGAAAAATAGACCAGGTGCCTCAACTGTGCAGAATTATAGAACTGTAAACTCCTCCTTTCATACTTTATTCTTTTTCAGAACACATCGCACCATTAACATATTACATCATTATTTAGTTGTATTTCACTTCCTGTAGTAAAGGTACATTTAATCAAATTAAGATCTATAAAGAAAAATAGATTTCTCTGCTTTACAAACATGCAGTTCTGAAACATTCCTGATACACAGTAAGTGCTTAACAAATATTTCTTGACCAATTGACTAAATGAGTGGTTAGTTCAAGGTGATGCTGAGAGGTCCAGTGTCCCAAAGATGCAGGTCTTGCAGGCCATGTTAAAAACTTATTTATGTACTTAGACTGATGGGAAGGTGCTGGAAAATTCTAAGTAGAGGTAGGGGGCATAATCACTTACACATTCATGCATTTAATATATTCTCATGCACTCCTTTCATTCCAGACATCTTACTGGGCAGGTTAGTATTCAAGGCAAGTAGTGAATTTTGAATCTCTGGAATTTTGAGGTACCAGGTATGCTGCAAGTCTGAAAAGGTAGAGTTAATCCAGTAGAGATACAGTTGAACTCATAGAGAAGATAGATCTTTTAGACAATAAGCCTAAAAGGAATGGGAGAGCTTAAGGGAATGAGTGGATTTAACATACAATGCAAGTTTGAACTGTAGTAGTGACTAAATCACCTGGGAGATAATGGTGGTAGGTCAAAAGACTATCATTTGACATGATTTGGAAATTGGAAAGTAGTGATTCCAGATAATTCTATACTATATGTTCAAAGAGAAAGCAGGCCTAGGAGTTAACTATCTATGTTTGCATATTAGTGTGGGAAACACATTTCTGTACTTACTACATTTGTACCGTATATTTCCAGTCAAAAGGAAAGGAAAGGCAGCTGTATTTATTAAGCAACTACTACATACCAGGAATTCTATATGCATTACTTCATTTAATCTTTACAGCAATGTCAGAGTCATGTGCTTTATTTTCTTCATTTCCAGATGAGAAGACACAGAGCAGGCAATGTTCCCAAGGTCTTGGATAGTGAGTTATTCAACAGAAATTTACTCCCATATCTAATCAATGGCAAAGCCTATATAATTCCTGCTCCACCTTGTGTTTGGAAGAGTACTGAAGAGCAGAGGGAAGAAGAGGAGGAGGAAGTAAAAGAAGAAAGAAGAGGAGGAGGAAGAAGACATACAGCAAAGAGGACACATTAGTGAGGTGGAAAAATTCGGCTGAAGAAAGCCTTTAAATAGGCTTCAAAATAAAGGTAAGGAACAGCAAAGCAGTAAATTTGTGTGAGACTCTCTTCCTGCTGCATAGGAATACAGAAGCTCCTAACACAACATATATGTTCCAGGAAATAAAAGTAAAACAAAAAACCCTTTGAGAAGGAAGGAAAGGTGACCACAGAATGAAGAAAGCATCAGTTTTATAGATATCCTGAACTGAGGCTGCTAACTGAGGAGTCAAAATGAACTCAGTGCAATCCCTGGCCTGTCCCATGAGATCAGAACTGTCTCAATTGCTATCACAAAACACATTCCAAGATGTCTTACCAAGGAGGACATTGGAGAATTTCTCAGTCTGTTCAGGCTACTACAACAAAAATACCATAGTAAGATGACTTATTTTTATGGTTTGGACTTAAGGTATCTCCCTAAAGAGCTTGTGTTAGGTAATGCAGGAATGTTCACAGGTGAAATAATTAGATTATGAGAATCCATCAGAGTACTGATGGGCCAATAATTTGAAAGGATTACCGTATTTGTTAGTAACTGTAGGCAGGTGGGGCACGGCTAGAGGAAATAGGGTACTGCAGACATGACCTTGGAGATTATATCTTATTCCTTGTTCCTGTTCCTGGCTCCTTGTTCTCTCTTCTCCCTATTCCCTTCTCACTTCTCCCTTCTCCCCTCTCTTCTCTCTTCTCCTCTCCTCTTCTCTCACCCCCTCCCCTTCCCAGCTGCCATGAGCTGAGCAGCTTTCCTCCACCCTACTCTTCCACTGTGAGGGCTCACCTCAGGCCCAAAGCAATGATGTCAGCCAACCATGAACTAAACCTCTGAAATCAGAGCCCCAAATAAACTTTTCCTCATCTAAGTTGTTCTTGTCAGGTAATTTGATCACAGCAATGAAATACTAACTAAAATATCTATAGACACTGAAATTTATTTCTCATAGTTCTAGGGACTGGAAGTCCACGCAGAAGAGGTAAGCAGATTCTGTATCTGGCAAAGGCCAACCTCCTAGTTCATACATGCTGCCTTCTTGCTGTGTGTTCACATTCTGGAATGGACATAAGAGCTCCCTTGGGCTTCTCTAATAAGGGCACTAATCCCATTCATGAGGGGTCTCCCCTCATGACCTGTTTACCTCACCAAGGTCTCACATAGGCCTCACATCCTAATACAATCACTTTGTAAGTTAGGATTTCTACGTATGAATTTTTGAAGGCACAGGAACATTTATAATATAGCAGATCCTATTTTAGTGTCTTAATTAGGATAAATATGATCTGAGCAGTGGGGGTGATGTTTTTTAGGCAGTTCTCAAATACACAACCTTTTTCTTTTCCCTGAAAATCCCAAAAGGTCTATGAAAATCCCTCTCAGGAAAGTGCTTTAGCCCATGGACAAGGACACAACCTCTGGCATTCACAATGACTTGTTGTGTAGAATTAAAAGACTCACATTTCTTCAGTCTCCAGATCTCATAGGCAATTTGATAGTGCAGTAGCTAGTAGTGATTTCAATAGCTACAGAAAGGGCTTGACCCTGCTGGATGCAGCAAATAAAAAATAAAGTTTTGAAACTCAGGTAAATGTCTACTAATATAAACAGTAAAGAAAATTTTAATTCACTTTTTATATCTGAAATTCACATTTAAGAGGGCATCCTGATTTTATCTGACAACCATATTTATTTTTCATCTGAATTTTGGGAACTCTTCTGCCTGAGAATTATTTGGCCAGGAATGAAAATCTGACATGGATCACTGAGGAGTGTGAAATGGCAGGGGTGTTAACAGACTATCAGAATGAAAGAAGAGGGTATCCTTCTGTTTGGTGTCAGCAAGAGGCCGTACTCTGCTTTCAAGGAAGAGATTAAGGAGAGGAATAGAACATATTGAGAAGAAGGACCGGAGACTACATCCAAGCCTTAAATTGGCCAGTGGGCTTTGCAAAGCTCCATTTATCAAGACTGAGGGGGCAGGCATGGAACAAGAAAGTGATCCACACATGGGCCAGGGTGTTTGGAATAGGGCCTGGGAAGTGCTTAGAGGTGAACGCATATGTTAGGGAGATATTTCTGAAATTAGCCTACGCATGAGCCCTTAGTCCGCGTCGCCTTCAAGGCCACTGAGTCAGTTTTAAAAATAAAGGTCCAAGTAAGAATATCATAGAGGAATTTTCCTCAGGTATGTCAAGCTCAGAACTCCCACAATGCCCAAGAGAGATGGGATTGGAGTTAAAACGAAGGTCTCCTCACGTGTTCATTATACATTGTTGAAGAAGTTAGCTGAAATAAATTGGATCCAGTTTCTTGCACGATTTTCTAATCAGGTATTAACAACTGTTATGTGGCTTGTCATTCTTGTTCCCATGTAAGACTATCATCTGATATTGTCAAGGAAAAGTAACTAAAACAACTATAGCTCACAGGGCAATTGGAGCCACAGTTATTCTGTCAAGCAGGTGAGGGGGTTCCTTTGCCAAATATGCGGGAACACAGTATGTTCCTCTGTAGTGTATATTTTACACCCCAGATGCTTCCCTGTTTGTTCAGTGGAGCCTAGACAGAATGACATTTATTTGGGTTATACTTAAGATATAGATGACAAGTGACATGTGGGAGAGAAGATTTGGGACCCTAAATTATCTCTAATTGTGGGATTTTTTGTTTATTTGTTTGAAGCAGAATTTGCAATTGGAGAACAAGAACTCCTTGCATGTTTAAAGGATTATGATCAGGAAAAAGCATACCAAATAGGGACTTAGACATCCTTGCGCTACTCAAAACTCACCTGCCACAGCAAAAGGTTGTTTTTCCTTTACTAATAATGGTATTATTACAATTTGACTTCCTTTCTGTTAGCTTTAGTCTTAAAACCATTGTCAGGAGATTTGCTGATAAATCCTGCTAAGAGGTGGGTAAATATCCACAGTAGCAGAAGTAACACTCAGAGCCAACCAAACCAGAAACTGTCTAAAGGTTCTGAGGAGGATGAAACTGTCTTTAGAGGGCTTTGTCCTCACTGCAGTGTTTGATTTAAGGGTAAAAAATTAAAACTTGCAAATGAATTATGCAAGAAATGAAGAAAATATATGTGTAGGGTGGAGTCCAGACGTTGTGGTAACAGTGAAAATGCCACCTCAAATATGATGTATGGTTCACTGTTCACCAGCATAGCACAATGCATAATTTAAAAAACATATTTAAAAGTTACCTATTTTCATTCATTTCCAAAGTACAGTAAGAGATTTCCAGAAGAGAACCAGACTTGGAATTAGAATCTGGAGCAAAGAAGCCCCTCCAAAGATAACAGTTGAGTACTTGTTCTGTGGCCAGGTGATTCCTACACAGTACATAGGACATTAGTAATTTAATTCCTCAGACACACCTGTGGGTTAGGCACAATTATGTTCCTCCTTTCAGGGATAAGAAAAAGTCCCTTTTCTAAAGTCACACTGCTAGTAAGTAACAAATGGGAAGATCTCTCATTTTCTCTTGGATCTTAGTTTATCTAGCTACACAATTAGTAAGAATAGTAGAAATAATGATAATGGGCACATTGTATAGAAAGTTAAAATTTTCAATTTCCTTCAACAGTTAGCTGTCTTGATCTCAAAACCCACTTGAGAGGCACATGGTATCCCTCTTTATGATGAGGAAATCTAAATGAAGTCACAAAGTCACATGGTAAATGACGCCACTGAATTTAACTGAGTCACAGACCTAGCCAGCACTACATAGAACTCAAAGAAGTTATACAAAGGCTACTGCAGAAACACCACTGTTCACATTGTATGAGGTTCTTATAAAGTCAAAAAAAGAAATCAAAAAGATAAGGAGAATTACTAACCTGTCCTCATTGCCTTACTTTGGTTTTATTTCACCAGCAATTTATAGAACAGTATTTCTAAAATGCATGAGATGCTATTGGCTACCTTCATTATACTTAATACATAGGTGGATTTTCTCATATTTCTATATATTATAATAATTAGCATATGCAGTTTCTGTTCTTTTGTGAAATTGGTATGGGGAAGATAAAGCCATTAGATAAAGAGCAGCAGGGACACACTGGTAGTCAGAGTTGGGTTTATTAAGTTGTGTTGGCAAGGAGGAGAGCCATTGTTCATCTCAGTAGTCAGAAAGAGAAAGGAGGATTTTTTTTCAGAGTTTGAGCATCTCTGAACTGGGTACATTTATAAAACAATTTTGTGGCTGTAGTGTGGACTGCGAAGAAACTTTGTTTTATGCAGGCTTTGCTTATGGCCTTGAATGTCTGCTACAGTCTGATTACCAACAGAAATTTTTTTTTTCTTCCTCAATTATGAATGACTTTTACCTTTTCAGGTAAGAAGAACATTACTCAAGTTACTACATTGCTCATCAATCTAGCTTTTTATACCTCTTAGGTTGTTCAGTTGATAAAAAACAACACTAATTTTATATTTGAGCATAAAGAATGTCTCTATCAATATTATTAAGCAGAAATGATCAAAATATATTATAAAGTTAAGAATGAGAATAGTACTTTAAATAAAACTTGAAAGGTGTAATATTTTGAACGGTTATAAAGAAAGATTGGTGGGGAAAGCCATTAGAAATATAAATTTCAATATATTTGCAAAAGAAGTGACAAAATAACTGCATACCAAAATGTAAGGTATGTAGCCCGAGTTTGCTTCAATGGTAATCTATTATCTGTAAATGACTTATGATTGAACATGAAAAATAAAATTGTGTGGATTAGCAATTTGATGTAAAACTTTTTCAAAATAAAAACAAATAATTTTATGAAAACCAGAAGAAAGGGATCAAAAATAATAAAGCTAGAATATAATGAGTTAGAAAATGGGTATTGAGTGGAATTAAAAAATATCAAAGAATAAGTTCTCTGGAAAACCTACTATAATTAAAGATCACTAGCAAGCCTAATAGAAAGATAAGAATACACTTAAATTTAAAATGTTCAGTTAACTAACAATAATATGTTCTTTATATATATTATCTAAATATTAATGTATTTAACTATAAATATAAATAATAAAATAATATGTTTTTTATGTCTAAATATCTCACAACATAGAGAAAAAGAGTTTCTCAGCACTGCCTTGTATTCACGATACTTTCCTCAAAGAGCCATTTGAATTTTGTACTACAATCCTAATTTTTAGAAATTGAAAATGTTATTAACTATGTGATTTTATTTTATACACAAATCTCTTTTATATTATATGTACGTGTAACATATATACATATAATAAAATAAAAGATTTCCTTTTCTGAGGGTAATGCTTGGGATCAAACCCATGGCCCCATGCTTGCTTGACAAGTGCCTATAACTGAGCTTCAGCCCTAGCTCTTACATGTATAGTTTTTTTGTTTTGTTTTTGTTACCGGAGATTGAACTCAGGGACACTTGACCACTGAGCCACACCCTCAGTCCTATTTTGTGTTTTATTTAGAGACAGGGTCTCACTGATCTGCTTAGCACCTCGCCCTTGCTGAGGCTGGCTTTGAACTCATGATCCTCTTGTCTCAGCCTCCCTAAGCGCTGGGATTATAGGCATGCGCCACCATGCCTGGTTTACAGTTTTAAATAGAAACTATTGAATGCTTCATAATTTGCTCATGTTGTACATATAAAAAGATATTATTTGGGTATAAAATCAAGATGTAAATATACAATTTAATCTCTAATATATAAGTGTATGTGTAAATATATTTGTTTATGCATGTGTATATATAATAAGATAGTGGACACTTATGCAGAACTGTATATTTTTTTCTGCAAAATAAACGAACAACTCTGAAGACAATTGTGATAATATTCAGGGCCTTGATTTCCTGATGTTATTTCTCAGTGACATCATCAAGAAGTGGATTGAATGGAGGATTTTCTTCTGTGACAAACCACCCCTTCTGAAAATGTATAATGAACATTTTCTCAATTCTTTGTAATGTATACATGGCTTCAAAACAGTGCCTCTCACTGCATTTAGCCAGTTAATAGCTTCTACATAAGAATTTCATCCTTGCTTTTTGGTTAGTTTTGTTGTTTGTTTTACTTCAGTGTGTTTACAAGCTTCATCAACACATTGTTCTTCATTGAAAACCGTTGTAAAGCATGTACTTAATTAGATTTTGAGCAAATTAAATTCTGTTAATTTTTCTCTAGTAGGGACGTTCATTTTTCTTCTTGCCTCCCCTATCTTTATTTTGCAGAGAGTTCTTTCATATCCTCTCCCATTCTGCAATCTCAGGCAAATCTACAACTACAGCTATATAAATGCAACCCCCTCAGCTAAAATGACTGGTTCAGCCATGAGCATCTGACCCAAGCTGAATCAATGAGCTGAAGCTGATCATTCAGATCTACTGACTGCTTATTGTTGTAGTCTGGTAATGCTAAGTCCCCCAACAGTTCATGTGTTAGGCAATATAGAATGTGCATAGATAAAAAGATTGGATTATGAGAACTGTAACCTTGTTAGTGGATTAGTTCATTTGATGGATTAATAATCTGAAAGTGGTACTGGGTGAGGTGTGGCTGCAGGAAGTTGGTCACTGGAAGTATGCAATCAGAGACTGTATCTTTTCCCTGGTCTCCTCCCCATCCACCTCCTCCCCCCGCCTCTCTCTTCCCTTCCCAACTGCCACAAGTTGAATAGCCTTCTTCCAAAATAATGTTCTGTCTCACTTCAGGCCCAGAGCAATGGAGTTGACAGACCATGGTCCCAAACTTCTGAAACATCAACCAAACTAATGTTTTTTTCTTCTAAGTTGTTTTTGTCGAGCATTTTGTTCCCAGTGAGAAAAGGCTGATAATACCTTTGGTTACTTTTCTCATAAGTGGTCAAGCTGAAGAGATATTTTGGTGCAGCTGAGAAACTCATCCTACTTACGGTGCAAGGAGAAATGCATAAAATGAGTACTTTAGAGACACATGGAAGCCATGCAACCCCAGGAAGGGAAATTTTTTTAAAGACAGCAGGAGACCATTGCTGTTCTTTTTCATATAAATTTTGTCCTTTCTATTTTTGTTTCAATCTCTCCTGAGTCCCAGCAGCAGATCTTGCTTTGGGATTAAGAAAGATACCCATATGGTAAATTTCTCAAACTTTATTTATCTGATGCCTCAACAACGCCCCCAGTCTGTGTACTCTGCTTAGGCAACTGCAACCTTTCACAAATACCCATTCATATCTCTTCTGACTGTGATATACTGGCATTCAAATGCACCAGGGAAATCCCCTCATGTATGTTTCCTGTGTACTCCAACTAGACCCCAATGAAGTGTCCTCACTCTCTCCACCTGCTTGGTGGAGCCTCCTCCCTGGATGTTCCTTCTGCATGGCCCTCTGCCCAATGTGACTTGCCTTCCTTTGTAGGATGTGTGAGACTTCTAATTTCATTTTCTCTCAGAGTGTCATTTCCACTGCCAGTCGTGTTAGAGTGATCCTTAAAGTTCCCACAAGAGGAAATTATCCCCCATTGGCAACACTATACTTTATCTTAAAGCAATACGTTTCCACTGAGAGTAGCCGGGTGAACTCATATTTCTCTGTTCTCTCTTCCAATGACCAGTCACAGCCCTTCCACACTTATCATTCTGAGAGGAGGAAGGTATTTCCTATTCTTGTCATATAACTTTCTGTGCCAATCAAGGGGCAGATTTAAATACATTAAACTATTTACTCACCACATTAACCCTCTTAGGTACTGTGGCTATTTTTCTTGTTATGGAAATGAGCACAGGAAGCTATGAAACAATAATAATTTGCCTCAGTCACACTGCTACCTAGGGAAGGAGCTAGGGACTTAGCATAGGTGTGCTTGACTCCAAAACCAATGGTCTAACCCTAATGAAGACATTCTTTTCTTCCTAGTCCTGTGCAGCAATTATAGAAGGTTCACTACCCACATCCTTACTGCCCTAGTAGTTCTAATCTGTGCATTAGCCTGAGGTCTAGGAAAGTCATAAAACTGTCAGTCTTGCTATGGTTGCTTTGACTTCTGAGAGCACAGAGGTTTGACCCACAGGGATCAAAAGGCCTTTGAATCCAAAGCCTAAGGCATTTTAAAGCTACCACTCATCTTGTAAATGATTGTAGGTAACACGGTGGAATCATTTTTATAAATATGGACAAAAGGTGCCATTTTTCTGAATCTGGTGTCACACAGTACTCATTCTCTTGCCCCTGATGTGTCACCTTTCCTTCATTTTTACTGGCAATTGTACTATGTTTCCTCTGAAACCTTGACTATGGGAAGAGTATGACTTTGGGCAGGGTTGAGTTTTAAGGAAGTATGAAAGAGAACTCTGACTAGATGCAAACAATTCAGACTTAAAGTACAAAGATAGAGTGAAGACAAGGGGGACTGGCTTGGCTGACTTCTACACTGCCTTCATGAGACAGTTGAGTGGTCTAATGTACTGGGACTAGTCCACTCAGGGCTTGGTTCAGGCAGGCACTGACCTCTGAGAAGGTACTACTTAGTGCTCCAGAGACTCTTGGCCTCACACTTCTTCTCAGTATCCTCAGGATCTCTGAGCTGCTGAAGCTACCAGACTGTTGGAATAGCTAATTAAAGCAAGTAACCCGAAGAGTACAAGCAAGGAAACTGGGAAAAATGCCAGCTCCCTCTATCTTCTTGGTTTAGGATCAGGTGGGGTTATTTGGCTGTTGATGGATCCCTAAACACAAACTCCGGCAATATATGGACCAGAGACCAGAGAGGAAGGAAAAGTGAGACGATTAGGAGTTGGAAGTACTGGGCACTGAACACTGAGTCAGTGTGTGCAAAGGGGGCTTTGAAGTTTCTGCCATCCCATAAGAAGATCTCAGCTGAGGCACCTGAAGATCTCTGCTCAAGGCCTCTGATGAGGAGAACTAGGAATGAAGATGCACAGAAGACCATGGATATAGCCTGAGTTCTTGACTGCAGCTCCTGTCAGAGACTGCCTGGCACTGACTGTGCACCAGGTCTTCAGGGAGGACAGCTTTCTCCTATAAGTCCTTACATGGTCAGGCCTGGAAAAGTGACACACAAAGGTTTTTAACCTGGAGCTAGTCTCCTCAAGCACAGCACTTCAGGCAGCCAGAGCCAAGAAATCAGGGCTGGCCCAAAAAAATGAAATTGATTTGCCATCCTTGTCACAGGGAAAATTCATACACAAGAGGACTTATATTCTTTATATCTTCCTATTTTGTCTCATTTTGTACCCACATTAATGTGTGCCCTTATTAAATTCTTCCTCATAGGTATTTCTGTCATGGTTTTAAATTTGTTTATTAAGTACAGGCTATATAAAATTCATTCTAAAAATGAATTTGTTTTGCTTATGGAGTCTCTGATGTTTCTAGTTACTGAATTTCAATGGTTGGCATGCGTAAATAAACTGTGGCTGAGGCTGTGGCATAACTGGACTTCTTGAAAAATAGTTCACTGATGAATTTTCATAAGATTCAATTCAAATGCAGCAGTCCTCACTGGTGGTTTACAGACACTGCTTACAACATGATAGGGAATTATCATCAACCAATATGCCAAAAATGCTGCCTATTTATTTTATCTTCTATCATTACAATTTTAATTCCTTAGGAGCAAAAGTTTTGCCTTGTTTTAATTACTAGAGTTTATCTAGCACCTAAAACAAGATTTGGCCAGTAGTAAGTGTTTTATTCACATGTTGAATGAATAAATAAACCAAGTCGCCATTATATAAAATAATTTGTTTCTGTGCTTTTAGTAAATACCTGAAATGTGACTACTGCAGAAATGACAAATATGAGCTTCATCTTCCTGTTGAGTGGGCATATGTAAATACAGGAAAACAACTCAGTGCATGTGCTGAGTCAAGGTCATAAGAGCCTCAGATCTTCAACTGTAACCCTGCAACAGTCTCTGATTCAAGGCTGGCCTGGGAACCCCAGGGAATATCCTCATTATACCTGTAACTCTGTTATCTTGATGACAAATACACCTTCCTGACTATACTTTATTCAGGCCGGGAAATTTTCAAATAAGTTTTAACTTTGAATTTGCATACTAATCTCAGTATTTTCTAGTTTTGTCAAGACTCAGTACACCTATCTGGAAGCCCCCATGCTTGATATCTGATCAAGTTCCTCACCTTCCACCATGCTCCTGGTGACATCCGATCACCTGAATCTTCTAGGTCACTTTAGTCCAAATTTCCATTTACCCCTCTTGTTTCTCTTAGCAGTTTTCTCTCCACTGATCCCTGCCTTGCCCCTTGACTAGAAATTCCCCCTTGTTCCTGCTTTGTTCAGAACTGAGCGCCACTCTATACTGAAATATCTTTTTTCCTAATGCAATAGTCTTGAATAAAATTCTGTTTTTATCACTTTATTGCCAGCTCTGGTTTTTCTCTTATACTGTAACAACTAGGAAGGAATACAGATCTTTTCCCTTTTATCACCATTGATTTTATTATAAGAACACTGACTCAGAAAGAGCAATATTTGAAGCTGATGAAAAGAAATGGTATAAGAAGTTATTCTTGGACCTGTCTGAATTTTGAATGCCTCACCTAAACTGAGGCCCAAGCCAGAGATATGTGTATGGGGTCCCCACTGCCTGAATGTAGTCACCTGCCCACATCAGGAATAAAAAAAAATGATATAAAAAGGAAAAAAATAAAGAATTTAATCTCAGTTTGGCAAAATATGGGACTACAGCTAATCTGCCCCCCTCAACCCACAAAAATGTTACTTTTTGTAAGAGGAATCATTTATGGAAAACAAACAGTAAGAAATATAGATATGTAGATTCAGCCAGGCTGTGGATATAGGAGATTGATTACAATTGTGTTTTGCTGGGGACAGGGCTTAGGGGGTAGTTTCAGTTTCCATATTCAGCATGAGGTGGTTGCCAGTAGGAAGCTGGGATGGAGAAAATAGCTTTAAGGACAGATACCAGGACAATGGCTGGAACTCAGAAAAAAAACAATTTGAGTGTTATTTGAAAATTTCTAGCTTTAAATGGGCCCTGTTACAATATATTCCAATATCCCTTTTTTATTTTGAGTTCAAGGATGCTATTTCTGTCTAAAAGGACCTCATTCTGATTCTATCTCAGTATCTTCATGGGGGCTCTGTTCACTCAAAGGCCTTTTGCTGAGCTCCATTAATAGGCCGTGTTGCAGAATTCATGGTGGGTAGCATGAAATTTAATCTTTCAAAATTGAGTTTTATAATATTTCCTTGCCAAAGTTATGTATCCCCTATTACCTTTATATTGCTGTGCTTTCTTATACACAAATTCTGGAGTCTTAGTCACGTGGAAGAGATTTCTCAGTAGATTCTCTAGGTCATTGTTCTTTAAGCAGTGACACACTCCTTCCTGAGGGTGCATGAAGATTTTCCAAAGGGAAGAGTGAGCAATGTGATTTTTCTTTCTCAGGGACATAATTATTAACATTACTAGATAACACCAATTAGAATTCATAATTTTAACACTAGTACATTTTAATAAAATTACAAAGACATTTAAAATTATTCTCCAAATACTTGTTGTTTATGTAGTTATACAATTGATTTTTATATGGCTTTGAATTTACAAACCATGCTTAATTCATGGATTATTTCTAATAATGTGTACATAGGTTCTTTTGAATTTTCTGTGTGTACTCAATTATATGCTCTGCAAATAATGCATTTTATTTCTTCTTTGCCAGTTCTTAAATGTTTATTTTTCTTGTCTAAATGGACCAGCTATATTCTCCAAGAGAATGTTGATTAAAAGTGGTAAAATGTACACTTTGCCTCATTTCTTTTCCTTTCCTTTTTGGTATAGGGGACTGAACCCAGGAGTGTTCTACCATGGAGCTACATCACTAGTATTTATTTATTTATTTGTTTGTTTGTTTGTTTGTTTGTTTACTTACTTGCTCATTATTTTGACATGGGATCTTTCTAAGTCACCCACAGTAGCCTGGCATATGCCATCTTCCTACCTCTGCCTCCTGAGTAGCTGGGACTATAGGCATGTACCACTGAGCTTGTCAGTCTTCCTCATTTCTAAACTAAAAAAAGAAAAAGTTTTCAACATTTCAAACTGAATGATAATATTTGCTTTGTATCAGCAACCTGATACAGAGTACTTTCTGTACTTTCCTAATCTGATATAAAGTATTTATATCATTAAGGAAAGTTCTCTTCTATTCCTAGTAGTCCTGTTGTGTAAGAGTTCACATTATGAATGAATATTAAATTTTATCAAAATATTTTTCATAACCAATGAGATTTTTGTTCTCTGTATGTTAATTTGGTGAACTTTTGACTTATTTTTTAATGTTAAACCAATCTTGCTATACTAGAATCAACCCAACCTGTTTTCATATATTATCCTTCTATTATAACTTGACTTTGGTATGATAATAATGTTTTATGATGTTACAAATATTCCAGAGTGAAAATTCATTCAATTTTCCTAGGTTAAAATATTAACAAGTTTTGTATTAGGGTTAGTTAGACTTCATAAGACTCGTTGAAGAACCTTCTCTTTATTGTTTTCTTTAGAAGTTTCTGTGAAATTAGCATTATTTCTTCCTTAAAATTTATTGGTGAAATTGAGGTAGGACAGAAGAAATAAGACACAGGTAGAAAGGAGACATAAAGGAAGGACAAAGAAATGAGATCTTAATTTAGAAGTTCTGTATAATTTTCAGGGCCTGTCACCTCTTCATCCCATCTCTTTTTTGGGCCTGTTGCTCCCAAATTCCTGAGAAATCTGTAAATCTACCTGTGCTCAGTTAAAACAAAACAATAAATACATTGAACAAGGACAGATGCAGTATCTTGAGGAACCTGTAACTTAGGGGACATTGCAGCACTATCTAATGATAAGATAATGAAGATCCATCAGTCTGAGGATCCTGAGAATGATCAGACCAACATCTTGAGGTCACCAGATTAGTATCATGCCTACATACATTCCTATACCTACCTCTTACCAAGTTTCCTTTAAAAGAAGAGTCAGGAACCCTGACACCATGTCTTACTCTAGTGATGTCCCTTATTTTACCTTGCTTTATCCTAAAGGTGTCTCTCTTAAGATGATCCCCTTTCTTGAATATGTATCTACTTTCCTAAATGAACCTAAATCTATGCCTTTGGCGCATGATAAAAGTCCTTTCTATAATAAATGCCAAGAAACCCACTGGCCTGGAGTGGAGTTCTGCCAACCCTCTGGGAACTCCTTAGACCCTTTTTCAGAGATGTGCATTCCTGTGACACATTCAAGGGAGAATGTAGGCTATCTTGAGAGTGAGAGTCATGTTTGGGATCTTCAGGCTCTTCTTCAAAAGGAAACTTGGTGGGAGGTGGGCAAGGGAAGTTAGGTAAGAATGATCTGAGTGTGTTGATCATGAAATTGTTTGTAGTGATTGGGTTGTTCTCAGGATCACATCAGGATGACATGGTCTCCATTATCTAATACTGGAGTCCTGAGCCAGAGATCTGAATCTGGGCATTCAGTAAAGTAGTTCTGACTACTTGACCCAAAAACCAAATGAAAAAAGCTAATGGTGAGAAACATGAAAGGAACTTTAATCAGCATAGCTATACTAGGAAGATAACCTCAACCCTGTCTTTGAGGGATTGACAATGATCCTGGAGTTTTATAGAAAGGAGAATGAGGGCAAAGGTTGAGAAGTTTGCAAAGATGGAGGCTTTATACACTGTCGAAACAGGCGATCTTGGACAGGTGTGGCCTGTCCATTATTATCTCAGAATTGGTGGTGTTGGGGTCAATGTTGCCTAGAGGTAGCATCCACTTATCTCAAGATATTTACTGGATCATATGTTTTTCCTCAAATGTAATGTGCCTTGGAGCAAAGGAGACAGATGCAGAATGGAGGCAGACATGCGACGTCCTTAATCCTGCTTTTAACTACCCGTTGGACGTTTGCAGGCCAGAGTGAAGAATCTAAGTCCTTATTCCATAATCAGTAGATAATGTTGGAAAGTCCCTGAGATTATAGGGACCGTGCATAATTTACCCATTATGTGGGTTAATTCACAGTGAACAATAGAATTTTTATAAGTGGGTGAATTTGTAACTCTAAGATGTATAAATTTACCCAAAATTTGGAAGTGACAAGCCTGAGAAAAGAAATGACAGAAGAGTGACAGTCCTAGAAAGGTATACAGAACTTTAGATTAAAATGATATGTCTTTGCCCTTTGTCTCCTTTCTACCTATATTTTTATTTTTTCTGTTTTACCTCATTTTCCCAACACAGATAGGTTTACTCTTGTATTTCATAAAAATTAAACCACTTTCAAATTCATATGCACCAAATATATGAATAGAATATAACTTTCAAAAGGTTTATGAAATTTTCATAGATGTTTTGGGTAAAGTATAAGATCAAATATTGACATAAGTCACATGGAAATGATAGATAATTTTTATTGGAGTTCAAGATTTATGAATTTGAAAACAAGAACTGTATTAAGGTCTTTATGAAGCCCCATCTTTTTAAAATGTGAGATACACATGATAAAAATATCCATTAAAATGATAATGAGAAAAAATAAAAAAGACAAATTTAGTGACCCTAAGATTTTTTTTTCTTGTAATCTATTACAGAAAACCTCAAACAATGTTCTAGGTGAAAGCTATTTAAGCAATTAAGTACTTGTCACCTGTGGTAAAGAAGGGTTTCGGTTATAATTTAGTAAACTTAGAAGTGTAGAAAGATGAAAAATATCTGTGTTCAATTTCATATAGAAGCTGAGAGTACAGAGATTCATCCAGGATACCATGCAGATTGTAGCACATAAATTTTCTGGATTTGCCAGTTATGTTTTCATCTTTCACTCAGGTAAAATTGCCCAGAGGCAAAAACTTAATAAAAAGACTTTTTTTTCACTTTTGAAATTCAAAGAAAAATATATATCTTCCTGGACAGTTATTGACTAATATCAAATAGAAGCCTATAATCATCCTCAAACTCAAACTTGAATGTATCTGTGTGCCCCCATAAGAGTCCTGGAATTTTCTATGTTTTTAAACTAGCTATTTAACATGCTATCTTCTAAACTTGAGCCATTTTTTCAAACTTTGTTTGATAACTTAAAAGGAGTTAATATAAAGATATTTTTCTCAGTCATGTAGTATAATAAAAAATTAATTGGTCTTTGTCCCTGGTTCCTGGCACAAAGCTCCTTAAAGCTTTGGAATTTTCTGAGAGGGCTGTCTTATGTTATTCCTAAGGAGACGCTTTTCAATTACACCTGAACTTCGGCTAATGAAGTGACTCTTGGTGCACTCCTACACAATTTTAGAACTGAGGCTGGTTGTGAGGAACCAACTGTGTGATTTGAGGAATTTTCAGCCTCACTGCCCAACCTGGGAAGAGAAAAGAGAGTATGGAAGATGAGTTTAATCACAATGACCAATGATTGAGCAATCATGCTGTGTTAGTTTTGCATCAGCATGACCAACATGCCTGACAAGAACAACTTAAATGAGGAAAAGTTTATTTTGGTTCAGAGTTCAGAAATTTAGGCCATGGTGGGCTGACTGCATTGCTCTGGGCCCAAGGTGAGGCAGGACAGCATGGTGGAAGGGCATGGTGGAATAAAGCTGTTCATCTCATGGCAGCCAGGAAGAGGTGGAAGGGGGAGAAGGATACAGGGAAGATGAACCCTTCCAGGGCACTCCCCTAGTGGTCGACCTCCCTCGCCAATTCATGCCCCACCTGCCTACAGTTACCACCTAGTCATTCCATTCAAACTAGGGTGGGCTCATTAGGTTAGAGCTCTCACAATCCAATCATTCTATCTCTGAAAATTCCTGCATTTACATGGGAGCTTTTGGGGGATACCTCACAGACATGGCTATGTAATGAAACTTCCATAAGAATCCTAAACAATCATGTTCAGAGTTTACAAGTTGGCAAGCACACTAAGGTCTTTGGAGGGTGGTATATCTGGAGAAGATACGAAAGCTCTGCACCTTTCCACCCCACATACTTTGTCCTATGCATCTCTTCCATGTGGCTGTTCTTAAGGTATAACATTCATAATCAATGGGTTATAATAAGCTAAATGCTTTCCCAAGTCCTGAGAGTTGTGCTAGAGAATCCTCGGACCTGAGAGGATAGGTTATGAGAATGAACATGAAATCATTCCTACAGAAGTATAGGTAGGCTGGAACCCTATTCTCAACTGGCATCTGGGTGAGGGCAACCTTGTGGGACTGAGCCCTTAACTTGTAGAATCTGTTTTAACTTTGGATACTCATTGAGTTGTTGAATACACAGTTGGTGGCAGGCAATCAGAGAATTAATTGTTATGAGGAAAAAACCTTCAAGTTAACAGGTATTAAATATTTCCCCCAAAATGACTCAATAGAAATATTATTATCTATTCTTCCCCCAAATAATTTTACTGTTTAATTTTATGTCAAATATTTAGTTTACTTTACCACAGCTCAAATGTCATACCTGTTGACAGCAGAGAGCAGGTAATGGGGAAGATTTTTTCCAGAGGGCAATTTGGATAATATCCCAATTAAAGATATAATGTTTATGTCCAACCAAACTGATTCATCATGATCTGAATTATTAATTATCTCCATTTATTGATCTTTTCCAACCAGATCACATACATACTTCTTAAAGTCAAAGATAGCATTTATATATCTTCACTATCTACCAAGGAGCCTACCATTATTTTAGAATATAGTAGAAATATATACTTAAGCATCAGTATAAATTTATTGATGGACATCATGAGAATTCTATAGTGGGAAATGTTGTGTTCAATTTTTATGATTACCATCCTGTTTTTATAGTCTTTATAATTATTAACCCAAATTAATTGTATTTATCAGTGAAGACAGGGCCCAGGAAATAACTGCAAAAGAGGGTGGCTGAAGAGATGGAGATACAGATAATGGCAACTTGTACAATAATTGCAAAAGTTCGAGGATCTTCAAAGATTGATTTCATATTGTTTCTGTTCTCATTTAAGATTACTCCATCATTCCAATTGCTCAGGTCAAAATCCTTGGTGTTGTCATTTCTTCTTTTTATTGCACACTACACATCTTTTCATCAATAAATCCTATTCCTTCTGTCTTTGTAAAATATCTTGGTTCCTATCCTGCTCTTCAACTTGGTTAAAACCACTCTTAACTCTTGACTAGATTATTTCAGAAGGCAAATATTGGATTTCTCTGGTTTTACCCTTTATCTCTTTCCATTTATTATCAACATGATAATAAGGGAACCTGTTAAAACAAGATCATGCAAATCCTGCCATTCTGTGTTCCAAACTCTCCAATGGTTTTCAATCTCATTTAGGAAAATGTCAATTTTATTCTATGCCCATCTTCTATTGTCACAATTGTGCTTTGCAACCCAAATCTCAAAACTTAATACTCTGACACTTCATGCTTACAGCTTTGGGGTGGTTGGAGGTGTTTGTATAGTGACAGTCTAAGCTCACATGCATGTGGTTATAACTGCAGATAGGGTTTTATTCTGCTTCATGCACCCCTTATTATTAGCTAGTGCATACCACATAGCAAGCCAAAATCCAGGAGCAGAAAGTGCCATGCAACAATATGAAGCCAAGTCAAGTGCATCAGTTTGGAGTCTCTGACAAGATGCTGAAATTAGATCAGACATTCAAAAGATTCAGCAGGAGAAGGACAGTGAATGACCAAGGCTTGGAGCAGTAGTAGGCAGATCTACAATGCAAGTCCCAAGTGGTTGCAAAGAGAGGGGCAAGGAAAAAAATGAATATGACCTTAGATTTCGGTGGCGTTCTAGGAAAGTTTCAGCCATGCAGAATCTTTGAGTCCCACAGAAGGGGACTTTCATTACACAAAAATATGTTGGAAATGGTACCTATGCAATGCTCAGCATGCAATGCTCACTGGCTAGGAACAGCCCAGTAGAAGGATAGCCTCTGGGTGAACATGGTGATGGATTGATCAGCAGGATGGCAGTGGGACTTTCAGTCCAATTATGCTGCTTGCAGCAGGCCTCTTTGAAGAAGCTCTCAGCAGCACATTTAATTGGCTGCAATGCCAGTTACATTGCCAAGCCAACATTACTGGGGAAAGAAAGTATATCCTCCCATGGAGGTAGGAAGAGAATATTTGAAAACTAATCTAATTAACCACAGTGAAACAAACATACCTATACAAATCAAGCTTTCTTTTACCTCTCTGACCTCATTTATGACGATTATTCTCTCATTAATACCCTTCTAAGCCACACTACTTCCTTGTATTTCCCACAGCACACCAGACATGCTCTTATCATAGATGTTTTGCCCAAAATGCTTTTTGAAAATATACCTGCATATATCTCCTCATGTGCTTCTGATGTTTACTCGAGGTCAATCTGTCAATAGGCTTTCTTAGATCACCTTTTCTAAAATCTCAATATCCTTCAGCATAAAAAATGCTCCATCAGTTTCTTTCAGAGTGGATCCTAGTCCCCTTTCCAGGTAAAAGCTACAGTGTTCCAGGAAAATTCATATAAAACATTATAAATTCTCAAATTTTGGTGCTACAGTCTCCTAGCTTATGTAGGCAGCAGGTAATCTCATTATTCTTAGAAAGTAGCACTATGAATAATTTAACAAGGGTTTGCCTTCAAGAAAATATTGAATTCAGAGTATTTTGCAGATAATTCAATAAACAAGAACAAATACTACAATAGTTACTTTTTAGGAAAAATGTACAGACACAAGGAGAAGCTCAATGCTTCTCTTCTATCAATCTGCTTACCCCACTGGAGATTATCAACAAGGTACTCATAGGCTGCATTTTTTACTAATAAATATAATTTAATGATTCAGGCAAGTTCCTGGTGCTACACAGGGTAACAAATAAGTCCAGTGGTGGACAGTCTTATGTGTCAACTTGACTGGGCTATAGCACCCAGTTATTTAATCAAACACTAATCTAGGAGTTGCTGTGAAGGTATTTTGCAGATGTGCTTAACATTTACAATCAGTTGTCTTTGAGTAAAGATTATCCCTAATAAACAGGGTGGACCAATTTCAATCAGCTGAAAGGCTTTAAGAGGAAAAATAAAGTTTCCTTAAACAAAAGGAAATTCTGTGGACTGTAGCTTTAGCTCCTGCCTGAGCACTCCCAGACTGCCAGCTCCCCCCGTGAATTTTGGACTTTCCAACCCCTACATTGCATAAGCCAATTTTTAAAACTTCCTTAAATATTTACATAAAATATATAATATAATATATATTTGTACATATGTATGTGTAAATATATACACATTATGCATATATGTGTCAGTCAAGGTTCTAAAAGAGAATAACCTGGGAATGCACCAAATAAAACCGTTAAGGTTAAAAATGAAGTATATAAAAAGTTAAAGGTTAGCCTCTCTACTTTCTAACATCAACAGACCATTAAGCGTCCTGACAATGTGTTCCACAGCAATCTTTTCAGATAGCTCTGTATAAAGCAGAAGCATTCTCCATAAAGGGAACACACACAGACACACACACACACACACACACACTTTTATGAAACCTTCTAGAATATGTCAGGCACTATATTAGATACTTGACACATGTTCATTAAGATTGAATTCTTTTATAAAACACATGCTTCCATTTTACAGAGGAGGAAGTAGAAGGGTATGATGGTAACAGCATTACCATGAATAGTACATATGAATACAAGTCATGCAGATTCGGATATATAGTCCACCAACTCCCTTCTATATTAGATACATATTTTAGACATTGTGTTAGTCAGCTCTTCATTACTGTAAAAAAGTGCCTGAGATAATCAACTTAAAAGAGAAAAGGCTTATTTTGGCACACAGTTTTGGAGGTTTCAGTCCATGGTCAGTTGGTTCCAATGTTTTTGGGCCTGTGGTAAGCAGTACATCCTGATGGAGAGCATATCGTGGGGCAAGGTGCACAGTTCATGTGGCTGGGAAGGAAAAAGAGGGAAAGAGGAAAAGCCAGGGTCCAAACATCTTCTTCAAGGGCACACTCCTTCTATAAAGCTAGAAGACTTGGCACTGGGCCCCACCTCCTAAATGTTCTACCAATTTCTAATAGTGCAACAAACTAGAAATCACACCTTTAATCCATGGGCTAATTGTAGCAGAAATCATCTGAGACTATTTCCTCATCTCTAAAATGGGAACAGAAAGACCTATCTTGCTCTGGCAGGGGCTATTATAGTTAAATTAGTGTATGTAAATGCTTAGTCATTTGTCAGGCACATTGAGGGTGTTCAAACATCATGTTGGTCCTTAATATTCTACACATCAAAACATCACACTTCCACCACTGGTAAGCACTATACTTGTTTTCCTATAGCCTTTTCCTGGGGGCTGCAGAAGTCACATAAATAGCCCTGTAACTTACAGTGTTCTGCATTTCACCATCAGAATCAAGGGGTTCCTCCATCAAAATGACCAACGGTTGTTGTAAAGAGGAATTCTGCCCACTGCTAGATCTAAAGCTGCCTTAATCTCTGCTTTTCTAACAGTAGACTTAAAAAGAGCTAATTTAATTCTTTTGATATTTTGTCCAAATGGTGAAAAGGAAAAAAATAACTACAATATCTTTAAAAAAACATTCTGTTAGGTTTATATTGGGACTTCATAATGATAGGTTGAAACAAGGGGGAACTGATCTATCACTATTATTTTATAATAAATAACATTTTTCTTCTTTATAATCATTCAAATGCAGTTAGCTTTTGTCTTTGAAACAGTTGGTGATTTTTTTTCCTCTCATTTCTTTGAGGAGACAAGAGATGGAACAATAGCCAGATTTTCTGTTATACTTTTGTTTCCCCCCTCAGCATGAAACAGTTGGATTTGCTGGTGAAAGTAGAGTATTTATGAATTGCAAAAGCATGTCTTCTGATAAATACTTAATCATCTCCAAAAAATGAAAGCAAGGAAAAAATGCAATAAATTTTGTTTATAGAGGAAGAAGCTGACTAACATCTTGCAATATTAACTTCAGAGAAATCTGTCAGGGAAAGAAAGTGGCCAATCCTTGCTTAATTCTTTGGCCAATTAAGTGTACCTGCACCTGCTGTTCCTGGTAACCATTGGGGTTCTCATAAAAACCTCTGCATTGCCCTATGCTCACCCCTGCCCCTCTGCATTGACAGGAGGAACACACACTGGATCTCTTGGTGTGGTTATCTTTGAGTCAGTGAAGCCGATAACTGTGTGGTGTTGACCCAAAGTTTAAGCCAAAGTGTACTAGGTGATTGTCTTTGTTATATGGACAACTTACTTGATGTGCATGTCTCTCTATGTTCTGATTTATAAAATAAAGATAATATTTGAAACTGGTAGGAAGTTGTAAGAATGCAAAGAACACACATAAGTTATTAAGGACAAGGACTGCTATGTTGCTACACTATGTCCTCAGCTTTTTGTCTTATTCAAATCACTATGTTTTTGTGGTTTTTAGCGTAATGTTTAGGGATGGGTTTGGTGTCCAACAGATCTTATTTCATATCCCATATCTTTTTCTGAGTGACCTTGAGCCAATTTTGAAACATCTCCTTGTATTAGTTTTGTCATCCATACAATCGGGATAATGTCTCTTCTCTCATCAGGTTGTTATAAAAATTAAGATGTAAAAAAGAGAGTTTAATAGAGTTATAATTATTTTTTAATTCAAACCCAAAGATGCACTAATATTTTGGAATAATTATTCCTAATATACTTTTCAAGCAAATAAGCCTCATAGCATTTATAAAAATAATCTACAGAAACTCAACTGGTCGATGAATAATTTGAAAGCTGTTCTCTCTCATTCCAGGCCTGGGCTATTTCCATAACAGAGCTCAATATAATGGTCTACAGAAACACTGAGAGCCATTCTTGGCTTCTTTCTCTTTTCTTATTATCAACACAAGACATCAATGAATTTTCTGTTCTTTTTTCAAACCAAATCCAGAGTCTGACTGCTTCATATCACATTCATCACACTTTGGATAATGATTATGGTAATGATTTACCAAATCATTATCATCTCTTACCTGAAACCATGCATGAAGCTGTCAATCTGGTTTCCCTGCCCTAGCTTATTTTCATTCAGTCATTAGACTGATCCTTTGGAAACAGGCATGAGTTCTGTTCAATAAGCTCTAATAGCTTTCAGAATGAAAGTCAAAGTTTTTATCATAGCTACAAAACTTCAATGACCTTATCTTCATTAATCACTGACTTTCTCATCCTCAGATCTGTTTTTGTATCATTCTGTTCTAGCCATTTCAGTTTTCTTGCCATTTCCTATACATACCAAGGCTTTTGTGCCTCAGGGCCTTTGCATTTTCTCTTAAACATTATTTTGAAAACTTTCCTTCACATACTAGCTTGATTTTTTCAACTATGCTCAGAGGTCACTGTGCCAGAAATGAGATCCCTGAACACTGTATATATAAAACAACTTTCTCCTTTTTTTTTTTTTTGATCTGAGTATTTGGTACCACTTGACATTCCTCTGTCACTTGGTAATCCCAGATTACCAAGATGTGTGACAGTGTCTGAAAAAGTACACATTCATAAATATTTGAAATGAGTGAATGAGACAATTACCTGATCTCTGTGTGGCTATATAATCAGGGTGGAGAGTTGATAAGTTGAATTTTTCCTGATTCCCCAAAGAACAATTGGAGGGAGATTGAGGTAATAAAAATGTGGATTTCTCAAGGGAATGACCAGACAGAATCCTATTCACCTTCCACGTGATTCAGATATTTAATGAATGAAATTTTGACCTTCCTGGAAACTTCTTAGAGGCATATAAGCCATGTAGGTCCATCTCTACACCTAGCCAGTACTGACAGCAAAGCCCCCTGAGTCTAGTTCTCAATTCCTATTAAAAGAACCAAGAATAATGAGAAATGTGCTGCATAGAAATAAGGAATATGTGCTCAGTTGATTAATTTAGGGTTATTCATTCGGAGCTCTAAAGAGATAAATGAAGTCCATGATGAGTGGTCACAGTAAATTTGGTAAAGTTAAGCAAAAATAAATAACAAAGTGGGTTTTTTTCATATTTAATTTATTTATTTGTTCTATTTAGGCTTACATGATAACAGAGTGCAATTTGATTCATTGTACACAGATGGAGGAAAACATTTCATTTCTCTGGTTGTAAGTCATATAGAATCACAACATACATGCAGTCATACATAAAGCTAGGGCTATGAGGACCATCATATTCCACCACCTTTACTGTCCCCATGCCCCCTCCCCCTTGCTTACACCCCTGGGAACAGAGTTCCTCCATTGTTCTCATGTCCTTCCCCACAGCATCCACTTATCAACAAGTACATTCAGCATTTGGATTTCTGAGATTGGGTTACTTCACTTAGCATGATATTCTCCAACTCCACCCATTTACCTGCAAATGCCATAATTTTATTCTCTTTTAATGCTGAGTAATAGTCCATTGTGTATATATACCACAGTTTATCCATTCATCTGTTGAAAGACATCTAGGTTGGTTCCACAGTTTAGCTATTGTGAATTGAGCTGCTACAAACATTGAAGTGGCTGCGTCAGTGTAGTATGCTGTTTTTAAGTCTTCTGGGTATAGACCCAGGAGTGGGATAGCTGGGTCAAATGGTGGTTCCATTCCAAATTTTCTAAGGAATCTCCATATTGCTTTCCAGATTGGTTGTACCAATTTGCAGTTCCACCAGCAATGTATGAATGTGCCTTTTTCCCCACAACCTAGCCAACACTTATTGTTGTTTGTATTCTTGATAATTGCCATTATGACTGTTGTGAGATGAAATCTTAGGGTAGTTTTGATTTGCATTTCTTTGATTGCTAGAGATGATGAACATTTTTTCATATGTCTGTTGATCGATTGTATATCTTCTTCTGTGAAGTTTCTGTTCAACTCCTTGGCCCATTTATTTATTGGGTTGCTTATTTTTTTGGTGATAAGTTTTTTGAGTTTTTTATATATCCTGGAGATTAGTGCTCTATTGGATGTGTGTATGGCAAAGATTTGTTCCCAGAATGTTGGCTCTCTGTTCACTTCATTTATTATTTCTTTTGCTGAGAAGAAGCTTTTTAGTTTGAATCCATCCCATTTATTGATTCTTGATTTTACTTCTTGTGCTATAGGAGTTTGTTAAGGAAGTATGGTCCTAATCCAACATGATGAAGATTTGGGCCTGTTTTTTCTTCTATTAGGTGTTGGGTCTCTGGTCTGATTCCCAGGTCCTAGATCCACTTTGAGTTGAATTTTGTGCATGGTGAAAGATAGGGGTTTAGTTTCATTTTGCTGCATATGGATTTCCAGTTTTCCCAGCACCATTTGTTGAACAGGCTATCTTTTCTCCAGTGTACGTGTTTGGCTCCTTTATCTAGTATAAGGTAAGTGTATGTAAGTGGGTTCATCTCTGTGTCTTCTATTCTATACCATTGGTCTCCATGTCCATTTTGGTGCCAGTACCATGCCATTTTTTATACTATAGCATTGTAGTAAAATTTAAGGTCTGATATTGTGATGCCTCCTGCTTTACTCTTTTTGCTAAGGATTGCTTTGGCTATTATGGGTCTCTTATTCTTCCAAATGAATTTCATGATTGCCTTTTCTATTTCTATGAAGAATGACATTGGGATTTTAATTGGAATTGCATTGAATCTATATAGTGCTTTGGGAAGTATGGCCATTTTAATAATATTGATTCTGTCTATCCAGGAACATGGGAGGTCTTTCCATCTTCTAAGGTCTTCTTCAATTTCTTTCTTTAGTGTCTTGTAATTTTCATTGTAGAGGTCTTTCACCACTCTTGTTAGATTGATTCCCAAGTATTTTATTTTTTTGGAGGCTATTGCGAATGGAGTAGTTTTTCTAATTTCTCTTTCAGAGAGTTTATCATTGATGTATAGAAATGGAATTGATTTATGGGTGTTGATTTTATATCCCACTACTTTGCTGAAATCATTTATTAATTCTTCAAGTTTTCTGGTAGAACTTTTTGGATCCTCTAAGTATAGAATCATGTCGTCTGAAAATAATGATATTTTGAGTTCTTTTCCGATTCATATTCCTTTAGTTTCTTTTGTCTAATTGCTCTGACTAGTGTTTCAAGGTCTATGTTGAATAACAGTGGTGAAAGAGGGAATCCCTGTCTTGTTCCCATTTTTAGAGGGAATGATTCCAATTTTTCTCCATTTAGGATGATGTTGGCCTTGAGTTTAGCATAGATAGCTTTTACAAAGTTGAGGTATGTTCCCACTATCCCAAGTTTTTCTAGTGTTTTGAACATAAAAGGGTGCTGTATTTTGTCAAATGCTTTCTCTGCATTGGTTGATAAAATCATATGACTCTTAAATTTAAGCCTATTGATGTGATGTATTATGTTAATTGATTTCCGTATGTTGAACCAACCTTTCATCCCTGGAATGAACCCCACTTGATCATGGCACGCTATTTTTTTAATATGTTTTTGTATGTGATTTGCCAGAATTTTATTGAGAATTTTTGCATCTATGTTCATCAAGGATATTGGTCTGAAGTTTTCTTTCTTTGATGTGTCTCTGTCTGGTTTTGGAATCAGGGTGATATTTGCCTCATAGAATGAGTTTGGAAGGGTTCCCTCCTTTTCAAATTCCATGAAATAGTTTGAGGAGTATTGGTATTAATTCTTCTTGAAGGTCTTGTAGAACTCAGCTGAGAATCCATCTGGATCTGGGCTTTTCTTGGTTGGTAGGCTTTTTTGGTGTGTTCTATTTTCTTGCTTGAAATTGATCTGTTTCAGTTGTGTATGGCCTCTTGGTTCAGTTTGGGTAGGTCATATGCCTCTAGAAATTTGTCGGTGTCTTCAGGGTTTTCTATTTTACTGGAGTATAAATTTTCAAAACAGTTTCTAATTATCCTCTTTATTTTAGTAGTGTCTGTTTTGGTATTTCCTTTTTCATCACGAATTTTAGTAATTTGGGTTTTCTCCCTCCTTCTTTTCATTAGAGTGGCTAAGGGTTTGTCAATTTTGTTTATTTTTTCAAAGAATCAGCTTTTTGTTTTGTCAATTTTTTGAATTGTTTCTTTTGTTTCAATTTCATTGATTTCAGCCCTGATTTTGATTATTTCCTGTCTTCCACTTCTTTTGGTGTTGATTTGTTCTTCCTTTTCTAAGGCTTTGGGACGAAGATTCAATTCATTTTTTTGTTGACTTGTACTTCTTCTAATGAATGAGTTTAGTGCAATGAACTTTCTTCTTAGCACTGCCTTCATGGTATCCCAGAGATTTTGATATGTTGTATCAGAGTTTTCATTTGCCTGTAAGAATTTTTTTATCTCTTCCCTGATGTCTTCTGTTACTCATGCATCACTCAATAGCATATTATTTAGTTTCCAGGTGTTGGAGTAGTTTCTGTTTTTTAATCTGTCATTTATTTGTAATTTTATTCCATTGTGGTCAGATAAGTTGCAAAGTAGTATCTCTTTTTTTTGTATTTGCTAAGACTGGCTTTGTTACATAACATATGATCTATTTTGGAAAAGAATCCATGTGCAGCTGAGAAGAAAGTGTATTTACTCCTTGATGGATGCAACACTCTATATATGTCTGTTAAGTCTAAATTATTGATAGTTTCATTGAGATCTATGGTTTCTTTACTAAATTTTTGTTTGGAAGATCTATCCAATGGTGAGAGAGCTGTATTAAAGTCTCCAAGTATTATTGTGTTGTGGTTTATTTAATTCTTGTATATGAGAAGGATTATTTGGGGCATAGAAATTTATGATTGTTTTGTCTTGTTGATGTATAATTCCCTTAAGAAGTATAAAATGACCTTCTTTATCTCTTTTCACCATCTTTGGTTTGAAGTCCACTTTATTTGATATGAGGATGGAAACTCCTGCTTGTTTGCGGCATCCATGTGTGTGATTTTTTCCCCCACCCTTTCACTTTCAGTCTGTGGATGTCTTTCCCTTTGAGATGAGTCTCTTGAAGACAGCATATTGTTGGGTCTTTTTTTTAAAATCCAGTTTGTCAGTCTATGTCTTTAATTGGTGCATTTAGGCCATTTACATTCAGGGTTAATTATTGAAATATGATTTGTAATCCCAGTCATTGGTTTATTTTTGGTATTTACCTTGACATGGTTTCTCCTTTGATTGGCCTTTTTTTTAGTGCAGTTCCTCTCTTTGTGTATTTTCATTGTTGGTTATCATTTCCTCCTCATGGAATATTTTGCCAAGAATGCTGCAGAGTGCAGGCTTTCTTGCTGTAAATTCTTTTAACTTTTGTTTATCATGGAAGGTTTTTATTTCATCATCAAATCTGAAGCTCAGCTTTGCTGGATATAGGATTCTTGGTTGGCATCCATTTTCTTTCAGAGCTTGGAATATGTTGTTCCATGATCTCCTGGCTTTCAGGGTCTGGGATGAAAAGTCTGCTGAGATTCGAATTGGTCTCCCCTTATATGTATCTGGTTCCTCTCTCTTGCAGCCTTTAAAATTCAATCCTTATTCTGTATGTTGGGCATTTTACTTATAATGTGCCTTGGTGTAGATCTGTTGAAATTTTATACATTTGGTGTCCTGTAAGACTCTTGTATTTGATTTTCCACTTCATTTTTTATATTTGAGAAATTTTCTGATATTATTTCATTGAAGAGATTATGCATTCCTTTGGTTTGAAATTATGCTCCTTCTTCTATTCCAATAAATCTTAGATTTGGTATTTTGATGCTGTCCCATATTTCTTGTATGTTCTGTTCATGAATTTGTACCATCTTCACTGTATGGTCAAGTGTATTTTCAAGATTGTATATCTTGTCTTCATTATCCGAGGTTCTGTATTCCAGGTGGTCTAGTCTGCTAGTGATGCATTCTATTGAGTTTTTTATTTGGTTTATTGTTTCCTTCATTTCAAGAATTTCTGATTGTGTTTTTTTTTTCCACTATCTCTAGCTCTTTCTGAAAGTAATCTTTTGCTACCTGTATTTGCTCCCTTATCTCTTTGTTCATGTGATCAATGGTTGCCTTTATTTGATCTCCTATTTCTTTGTTGGATTGATCAATTTTTGCCTGTAATTGCTCACTTATGTCATTCTTTAATTCACTGATTATTTTAATTATGTACATTCTAAATTCTTTCTCTGACATTTCATCAATTGTTTTGTCAATGGATTCTGTTACAGTGGTAACGAGGTTTATTTGGGGCACTTTCTTCCCTTGTTTTTTCATGTTGATTATGTATCTTCTTTTCTTGAAATACCTATCTGAGGTATTGCAGCTTCTATCCTATAATCTTGTATTGACACTACAGATTACCTGTGTCTCACCTTGGAGCTACTTCTGTTCCTCCAGTGTCCCCAGATGGGCACTACTACCACTAAAGTTAATGGCGGAGGTAGTGGACTTACCTCTAGAGGGCTGTGGGAGTGGCCTAGGCTGGGGTCCTGTGGCAGACCCTGAGGGCTGTTTTGCCCCTCTTTTGTGCTCCTGATAGTGAACAGGAACTCTGGAGCAGAACTGGGGGCAGCCCAGGTCTCACTCAGGCCGGGTCACTAGCAGGAGAGTCTGTGTGCAACTCTTACCATTAATGTGAGCTCTCCTGGGGCAGGAGGCTCCTAGGCCCTGATCTGCCTTCAGCTGGGCACCCCTGGCATTCCCTGAGGGCAGTTTTGGGCCTTCTCTCTCACCTGTCCACAGGAAACCTGGAGCAGAACTGGGACAGGATAGGCCTCACTTAGGTGGGGCCGCCTAGTGCTGGGGTCTCTGTGGTGACTCTTACCCTGAGTGTGGGCTCCCCTGTGGCTATCAGCTAGAAGTCCCTGGTCTTCCTTTGGCTGGACACCCATGGAATTTCCTGAGGGCAGTTTTGGACCTTTGAGGCTCCTGCCAGTCTGCAGGAACTGTGGTGCGGCACTGGGGTGGGCCCAGGCCACACTTGGGGGGGCCGCCTCATGCTGGGGTCTCTTTGGTGACTCTTACCCTGAGTGTGGGCTCCCCTGTGGCTAGCGGCTAGCAATCTCTGGTCTCCCTTTGGCTGGACACCCGTGGAATTTCCTGCGGGCGGATTTGGGCCTTTTGCAGCTCCTGCCAGTCCACAAGAACTCCAAAGTGGTTTCTTTATTAGAGGTTTTATATATAAGAAGTTTTATAAGCAATGGCATACAAAAAAAAATCTATCTACCAGGTGACAGTTGGAGCATATCAGATGGTGATGTTTTATCCACCTACAAGCTTGCCTACAATTTGCTAATCTCTTGAGATTGATGCTGAAAGTGGCATTACTCCAGACTGTCAACATAGACTCTACCCTTTAGAATAAAATGGCATGTGCTGGAAGGTTTCTCCAGTAGGATGGAGATATTCTCCTTGTGAGGGGTCTGGGGCTTTTACAAGAACAATGAATAAACAACAGTATAACAAAAGTAATTTACTTTTACCAATAAATTTTAAGAAAATTAAAGAGCTTTCAATGGGAAATAATTATTCTCTCAAATACCCATGTTTCCTTTTCCTGCAGAAATTCTTTCTTCAGAAGACTCAGAATATAGCCAAACAATATTGATGGAAATCCCTTTCCATTTTCCAGATAACTCTGATTTGTCTTGAACTTTCTCAGCTCAGTAGTTTGCCTTCATATGCAGAAAATATGTATTTTAAAAATTTACCTGATTTTACAAAGTATTTAGATTGATACTGCTACACATCATGAAAATGGGCTTACAACTTTAGGACTTAGTTTGCTAATTACATCAAATAAGAAGGAAAAAGAAAAGAAAAGATAGATAAAATAAAAAAGTAGGTAGATAGAAATAAAAGGAGAAAGGAAGCAGAAATTTTCTCCTGCACTGACAGGTAGCTTGGAGAGGGTTTTAGGAATCAGGTAGCAAGCATAGTGGTGTTAGTTCTCACTTCCACTAACACAACTTGGGGGATGTTTTTAAAAATGTGCAAACTCATTCCTCCCTGATAGAGATTCTCTCTAAATGGGTGGAGACTGGGTGGGCATTGGCATTATTTATAGACTATGGGGTGTGTGAGATGCACCTAGGATGGAGAATCACAGTGTCAACCCAGTCTTGGATATCCTGAGAGGCTAAACAACTGGCCCAAAGTTTGAAATTTTGAGACTAAAACCTAGTTTTAGTCTCTAAATTTATGGTTTCTTCTCACCATTCTAATGCCATCATCTCTGAATCCAACCCCAAAGATGGATTATGTTTATATAGTCAAAATTAGACAGCCATGACATTACAATATCCTCTGAAATTTGAAAGAAAGTTCTGAAAAACAGGTATTCCTGGGATGATGATTCAGTCACTTTCCTATTAGCAAACTACAGTGGCTCCACAAACAAAGTTAAATCAATCAAAATTTTTTTTCTCAATAACTGAAGCTCTATTGTAATATACTTCATGTGATGTCAGTCACTTCTTTCTCTAATTTCCTACAATGTTGAGATTGTGCATGCGCCTAATGGTAGCAGTAAAAAAAGACAAAATACAAGCAAAACAAGAGAGAAAATTATTCTAACAGAGGGCAGGCATTTTCTATGATGGCTTTGGACTTTTACTGCTGTGGCCCTAGCTTCATTAAAATGAATTGTAAATTCTCACTGGTATGAACATACCCCCCAACCTAGCTGGAAAGTCAGATGATCCAAGTCAAAATATTCAAATGCCAACTCAAAAGTAGAAATGTGCTAGAAATGAATTTGATTTGCTTGCAAAGACACAAACAGGATATGGCTACAATATTCATCAAGGAAGCAGAGAGGGAGCTCCCTCTTTATAACTCCAATCTATGATTTCTCCTCTCTTTCATTGTTAAATATATTTACTATATAGTACCATAAGATTTTCTTCCCTACACAGCGATTGTAATGGAAGGTTATTGTTTTGTGATTGTTCCCCTTTATAAATGCAGTCAATTTCCATGGTCTATCTATTTACAATAATATGTATTTATATTCATGACAATTTAAAGTATAAGAAAATATTGCATTTTCATATTAACTAATATATAAGGTGGCTCAGAGGAAATTTTAAAGGGAGCTTTGATGTAAGATTTGCTCTAGAGGAATAAATACCGAAGCCAGCTAAAGTATTACTCATTTGTCTTCTTTAAATATTTCACAAGGTTTTTTTTTAACCTTTTTTTATAAATGCTGACTTCACCATTACCTTATGAATATGTTTCTGAAAAAGCTGTTTCTTCAGAAAAAGCTGCACTGATTAGTCTGCTGCGTGTATACATGTTAAGGAAAATGTGTATTAAGCCCAAAACCTATAGGAAAACAAAAAATATCAGATGGTTAAATTTAGTTGATAGTTGTCAGGAGTCTTACACATTGGGAGATATATGTCAGTGGCACTTTATCAAGTGTAGTCTCTGTGCCTGCATGGTTAACCACTCTGCAGATGTTATTTAATAGAATGTATATAATAAAAATAAAGTATTCCCTTTTTTCAGATGAGAAAACCAAGGCATAGTTTCTATGATTTCAATGTTGTTCACCTAATAAACTGAGCTTTACTTCTGTGAATTCATAAGTTCAACTTTTGTTAATATACTAATGAAATGAAAGATACTGCAATTAGCTGTCAATATGCCTAATAAGATTAAGTGAATTTCAAAATCATTGCTTCTCTCCACAGTTATCCACTTAAAACCACTGAATATTCAAGGTAGGAAAGAAATCAAGTGATGGAACAAAGAATATCTAACTTAACCAAGATTGAACAATCATTTAACACTAAATTAATATTGACCAATAGACAATGCTATGTTATGTTTAGCTAACATTTTTTTTCTCAGATTGGATGTAAGTGTTTTTATGGCTTCATTTAATAGATAGTTTGATAGTTAATTTTGGGCATTTCCCCAAGAAGTGGAAAGAAGAGTAACAATTGGGTGTTCACTATTATTGTCAGTATTTCCTGCAAGTTATAGCACAGACAGACACTGCAGATTATTCTCTCTCTGTGTAGTCCACTGCTTCCTCTTAACTTTCTCATCTTCAATATAAATAAATGAAGAAAACTATTTGAAGCAAAAGTTGCAAATTTTCATTATATGCACAAGTAGAATAGTTCCCCAGTATTGGTCATGCATGCTAAGAGATTCTAAGAAAAAACATGCTGCCACAGCAAAAGAGAAAGGCAGAAGTCACAGTCTCTGCCCCATAGATGTGTTTAAAATGCCACTCCCCACCAAACATGCACCACTTTCAGTTGTGTTGGTTTGGGTTGTTCAATCTCTTGCTATCTTGGTGCCATATTTAAAAAAATTTCTGTTGCATCCCGTTGAAGATAAGGAGATTTAAACAGAATAGATTACATAAAACAGTTATCACAGCATCAGAAACATAGTGTTGAGAATGACTGTTTATTGTATATTTGTTATACATCAAATTGTACTCTAAATGTTTTCATTCATTATTTTATTTTAACTCAGAAGCCAAAACCCATATATTCTCCCACTTTGTTATACTGTACCTAAGTGCTATCAAATGTGCCTTCTTAATCTGACAGATGAATTTCTGCATCATGGCTCTGCCTCTTACAAGTTGTGTGAAAAAGATAAATTCTTATTTATGTGTAGATATGGCAAGTTTCTAGTCTATACTTGTATCTATAACATGGAATTATTTTTACCTCTAATGAGTCTTTTAAATTTACTGCTTATCATGGGACAAGAACATAAAAGGCACTGGATGGTGTCTCACTAAAGGTAAGAGACTATCATTCATTTTCTATTCAGATTTATTTAAAATGACAATTAATATTTGGTGAATGTTGCTTATCATATTGAACTTAAGACACATTGTTACTTCAGAGATTTTAGAACATGAAAAAGAAGTATGCATCATGGAATCTATAAAATACAGTAATAATCACTAATGTCCTTTCTAGGAAGTAAAAGCCATATCTATTTCCCAGGAAACAATTGTCCATTTTCTTTGAAAGGAATTTCAATCAATTATACTCTGATAGAGTAAATCATATTATCTGTTCAATTCTTCACTCTTTTGTGGTAATATAATATATTTGCATCTTGCCCTAGCATCTTTTGGGGCTTTTCTCTCCTCTTGACATTATACTTGTCCATGAGACTTAAGTAAGTTAATTCAGGGTTCTCCAACTTCAGCAGTACACTGAGTTGTGGGCTGGATAATTCTTGACTGTGGAGAGCTGATGTCTGGTAGCACCCCTGACTTCTGCCTTCTAGTAGCACTCCTGCATCCTCCTCAAGTTATAGCAACCAAAACATCTGGAGCTCAAGCAGGAGAACTTTCCTTGGATCTAAATTGGGCTCATCTGAGGTAGCCTAGATTGGCCCATCCCAAAGCTTTCACTTTCTTGGGTCATACTTCCCAAAAATAAATCCTTGGTAATTTTTTGAGAAAGACTACATTCATGGTTTCACTGTTAGTTTTGTAAAATTAAAATTCTGGGTTGGAAGTCATTTTCACCTAGAATGTTGAGGGAGTTCATTCATCATCCTCTTACCTCCAGCCTCCCAGAAAAAACAGCACAAGGCCAGTGGCGAGTGGCTTCCATGTCCTCTGGGAGGTCTTCTGTTTCTTTCTTGCTCTGGGATTCCTTGAAGAGTTCTTTATATTTTCAGGGTACTAAAATAGCATGATACTTTCCCTTGTTACTTTTATTGAACTGCACAATTTTGTTTTCCACAATAATCTTGGAATTTTTATTCAGGAAATTATCTAGTATTATTTACTTAATCCTTCTATTCCCTTTTCTTTGTTCCCTTTATGGAATTCTTGTCAGTTGTACAACATATTTTGACTTTTATTCTACTTTCTACAGTATTTTTTCAGACCTTTCAAACCTCCTACTGCATTTTAAAATTTGTGTACTCTTTCTTATGTTTTGTTTTTCTTTTTATAATACCCTGTATTTTCCTGTTTCATGGATTCAGTTCATTATATTCTCTCTAGGTATAATATAGATAGATATATAATAGAAATAGATACACTTAAAATGTTAGGCTGGCACTTGTGTTCTCTGCTAAAAAATTACTTCACCCAAAATGTTACTTCATCCTTCCTTTCTTTCTTCCTTCCTCTTTCTCCCTCTCCCTTCCATTATTGGTCCCTGTCCAATACAGATTTCTGTGCACTTTTTTACTCTTGACTATTCATTCACATGTGAGTGCAGAGCTGGGAACCTCAAGGGGACACTATGTTTCAGGGTTTCTAAATATTTTCTTTTGTAGTAGGCAGCCTTCTGAAAAAGACTGGAGATAGAGATCTTGCTGCATCCTTCAAATCTAAACCAAAAATGGTGTTAGGGGTGCTTCCACCATCCAACCTGATGATTTCCCATGCATCCTTCTGCTTTCAATATGGCACCTCCACCCTTAATTGCTAGCAGTATTTCCAAATACAAACCTCTCTTATTCAATTACTCCAAAAGTAAGTGTCATGGAATTGGAATATTCTGATTGTCACACTTCAATGCAGTACCGATAAACTGGAGTCTATATGAGAAGAAGAAAAGCAAAATAGTGTTGATATCACATAGCTAGTAGATAGGTAATCACCAGGATGGAATAAAATCACCAGAGGAAAAGGATTTGAAACTCAAACTGACCCTTTCATAGAATTTAAACAACACTCTGGTTTTTAGGGTCCTAGTCCTGCCTGCAGCTCTCCAGAATATCTGGTTCCTCCAGCTCAAGAACCTTCCTGAGATGGTGCATCAGGAATGAAGTTATCTCCTATAGGCAGCCATCCTTTCAAACAGCTCAGTGTCAGTTTTCTTTACTCCAATGAGTTTCTCCACCTACTCTTATCTTCCACTAATTTGCTGACAAATCTCACCTCTTATTCTTTGCCCTTTTAGACTCAGACCAGTATCTCCCTCAACTGTCATTCCAATAGATTTTTAAAAAGGAAAAGTAACAAAAATTATATTGCATTTATCATATTTAACTAGAAGTTGTGGATAATATTTTTATAAATGACTTAATAAAATGCATGGCATGCTTATAACTTTTGAGGGTGACAAAGGTGGGAGAAATATAGAATATTGTATAACCAAATCTGAGGTCTAAACATTCTCAGCAGGTTGAATTTATGGAGCTGAATCTGATGAATTTAATAAATGCTCTCTAATCAGCTAGCTATAAATGCAGTTTATAAGTTCAAAAAAAATCAATTGCCCAAAGATAAGATATACAAGAATGTGGAAAACTCTAGAAGTTTAACTAGTTTAGAACTCATTTTGCATCACAGTATGCCTGAAAAAGTCAATTTGCTCTTTGAGTGCATCAATGGAAGTAGAAGTTCAGTTGAATTGTATATTTCTAAGCGCTCTTGGAGTAAACTGGGTAATATTATTTAATAAAGCACGGATAAAGGGGGAGAGAAGGAAAGTATGGCTTCAGGATTTGATATTTTTCTTTTGATACAGCTAGGTCAATATACCCTAGAAGGATGAAAACTCACAGGGAAGGATAATTGCCACTGAATATTTTAAAAGTCAATATATGTCCCTCAGGATTCAAATGTTTTAGGTTAGTTTGAAGCTTTCCTAACCATTCCTTATGCATCCCAGACCACCTACCGTTTTCCACCATTACTAACCCTTCTCCTTAACACCTATGAGGTCTATATACTTAATAGCTCTCTGATGTCAAAATTCACCTACATATTTCTTATTAAAACAGTGTCTGGAAAGATGGAGAAAAAATAACTCTGCTGCTGACCAGAGTGGATAGCATGCATCAGCAGCCCAGAGATGCACAGCAAGCATCTCAATTCCTGGGGTGTGGCCTCAGCTAACGATTGAAAAGAGCCTCAGACTCCAGAGGAGTAGACAGGTCCCCAATCATAATGGATCTAAGGAAGGTTGATAAAACTACAAAAGTGAAGATCCACCACCTCCACCATACATTCCACCTAGAGGTACAAACGAAAAATCCAGGAAAAATGAAAAACTCAGTTTTTGCTAATCAAGTAGAAAGGCATTCAATAATTTAAATTTAGGGTTTTGCTAAAATTTTGACAGTTTCCATCATTGATAAGACTCACCAGATACATTGTTGTATGTCTCAGTTCCATTATAGAGATACTCAAATTCTCTCTGAGAGAAAGTATTTCAAATAAATAAAAAGATATGATATGAAAACTCCTGAAGTACTCCTTTTATATTCCATAATATTAAGACGTGTCCATATATTCTAGATTTAGAGTTGATCTTTACAGTAACCCTCTGAGTCAAATATTTTTAATCTTTTGCTTTAAATTGAAATGCATCTCTTAGTCCAAAATAAATTTTGAAAATGTAAGATAACCACAGTCTGAGCAATAATCATTTTTAACAACTGTTTCTAAATTACCAAGAATTTCCTTCCACTCATAATGGAAAATATCTCTTTATTTTTTAATATTGATGTGAAATACAGTATTCTCTGCTATATTTTCAACACTAGAAAGGAAATTTTTAGTAGCCTACATTAAACTATTATCTTTTAAAAATATGGCATGCTTCAAAATATAACCCAAGGTTAATGTTTTTATGAATCATATCCTGTCACTCTCAGAATTTTACACATTTTATAAATGACTGCCTAGCTTGGTTTGGTATGAAATGGCTAAACATCCAAATCCTTGGTTTATACAGCGTGAGGATAATTCAAATTATGACATAAGAAAGTATCCTGAAGTCAAAGACAGATGTCTGGTGGTTGGTAAACTAGATTTACTTTCCACTGAAAACTAAAACATCCCAAATGACCTTCCTGACAGCCACATGGCAGGAGAAAAGCAAAAAGAAAAAAAATAGCTGCTTTGTCTAGTCTCAGCTGTCTTAGGAGATTGTTCCTTCACACTGAAATAGAATATACAGTTCTTACAGGCTGCTTTGTCAGCACTTATTTACTTCCGACTGGAAAAAGGGAGTGATAGAGATATTGAAATACAGACGTGTGACACACACAATAAAAACTTCTCCCTTTACATGCCATATAGGCTAGAGGTGCATAAAAATTGGGGGAGGCCAGTCTAGAGTGGAGGAGGATAGGAGCAGTGCCATGAGAGGGGAGAGAATGAGTCCAGAGGAAAAGGCTTTGTACAGCATCCAGAAGAATCAGGTTCCATATGGAGAGCCAGTACAGTGTGTAGAACAGATAAAGAGCACACTAGTGTTTGGGTTATAGAATAACCACCCTGCCTTTCTAATGTCCCCTGTTGCAGATTGTCAAGCCAGCATGTAATCAATTCTAAAGTGCTTTCTTAGGAGTCTCAAGAGCTCCCTCGGTGAACTTCATGCCAAGTAAGAATTCCATTTGACTGATGTATGGGGCACTGCCTCTTGATTCTGGGATCATTATGAGTAACAGCTCTGTCACAGCCGTAAAATGTAGAGGATGAGCAGGTTTTTACTGCAGTCACCTCAATACCTCTCTTCCATTAGCAACTGAGAACTGTTCTTAGGTCATTCAAACATCAGTGGGAAGTGAGACATTGAGTAGAGGGAAAAACACATGGGTGTGTAATTATGTGGCTTAACTTTCCCCTCTTCCTGCAATGAAGCAGCACTTTGACATTTGTCTTGCTAGGGCTATTTTCCTTGAAGACAGTATGAGTGACCCCGTGGAAATGTTTCTTGGGTTGATTTGATTTCAAAATATATTTGCAAAAATGTTTTAGATTTTATTTCATATGCCTTATCTCATTTCTGCCTTAAACCAAATATTAGTTATATATTATTATTATTTTTCCTATTTTATAAAAAGTGAAGAGTTGCTATTCAGAGGGATTAATTTTTTTTTCAGTAGACAAATATAATCTGTTAACAGAAATCAAACGTGAACAAAACTATCTACTGACCACAGGCCCCTATTTATTCTTCCAAAGATCAGTAGGCAAAGAACACAGTTTATATTAAGATGTTTGTATCCATGTGCAAGGAAATGAGGCTCCATGTTAATTGATAGGAACACACATTTTCTGAGATACCCAGGCCCGTTTGTCATTTTCATTGCCTTAGTTGCAACTTTTTATCTAATGGAATTTTGGTAGAGTATTATAAAGACACCAAGGTACCTAAAAGCGAGAAATAAATATTTTTCCAAGGACAAGTTGCATTTCTGTAATAGAAGGCAGTGTACAGGAACAGAGGGAGGCACTGCCTGGCTTTGTCAGGCCCCTGGTGTGTTTATCCAATTCCTTTTGCTGTCTCTGGACTCAAAGTGAGGATATAAATATATCACCCTCACTGAAGTGGAAGCAGGAGGCAAATGCACAAACAAGAACAAGATAAGAATTTGAAATATAAAATCACACAGGTATAATTTTATAGCAAAGAATGATTTTAGGAAGATGGTAAGAGGATTTTTATTTATAAGTGTGGAGCATTCTGAGCACGGAGGGATCTATCACATGTACTATATTGTGATGGGGTCCCTGAACACTTAATGACATTCATTTTATCACCAGTTTCCTCTGGAGTAGAATGGCACACTAAACTGATCAATGAAGGCATTGGTTTTGTCAAGATGTTTACAGAAATTATTGAAACTGAGTAATGTGAAATTTTATTTTATTTTATTTTTTTGTTGACTGTTATATTGTCTGAGTTCCGTGGGTATTTTCAAACTTTGCCACGGTTTACTTCCTACTTCTGAACAGCTGAATTAGAGGAACATGTTAGTTATAGATCAGTTCAATCCCTAAGCACATGATGACATATTAAGGAAAGGGATGTAGGTATTCAGAAGGAGGGAATTGGAAGGGTTATCAGACATGGAAGAGAAATATCAGAAATGCTTACTCTTTTATTTTTTCTTTAATAGTGAATGTATCATTCAAGTGATGTTATGTTGAACCCCCAAGTTCAACATATACAGAAGACTCACAGAGGACTCAAAGGAAAGGAAAATGGCACTGTGTTTAGGATCTCATGGTGAGTGGAGAGCTGTGGGGAGGTAAAGGGGGACAGGTGACTAATTTCTAGATTTCTAGATGCTGTTCTCTTGTGTTATTATATACTAGACACTGCAGAAGGAATTTTCTCATGTTTTCTGTACTGGAGTCATGGTCATTTCAGAGGGATGTCTATAAATTCATAGGGTCAGAGCTGGGTCTCACATTCACATCTTCTGATTATAGCTTTAGTGATATCACTAACCAGGGCCTTTTAGTTTAGAAATAAGAGAAACCCAGCTCAAAGTCAGCTCAAAGTATTTTAGGTGAAAGGAAAAATTTACTGGCTAACATAAGAAGTAGAAATTAGGATTTGAAAAGGGACCTGGGCTTTAAACACTTGAACATGACTAGGACTTTTTCTGAGTCTTGCTCCCTCTCTGCTTGATAGTACCATTTGTCACAGCATGCAGTGAGGTCACTGATAATACTTGTGTCTCCTACACCCAACTTTTATCTCTAGAGAGACTAGGACTGAGGCTCCATTTCTCTGTAAATGTCCTGAGGAGGGTCCTCATTGGCCCATCTCGCTTTAGGTGCTTATCTGTATACCAATGAGCTGTGCCTACCAGGTTAACTCTCATGGTTGGTCAAGCTTGCTTTGTTAAATGCCTATCAATGGAAGAAAGGGCGGTGTCCACTGATGATTTGAATACACAGATGGCAGAGGGTGGGAGTGGAAATTCTATCTCTGACACTGTACATGTATGTGATCTGGCACTGTGATCATTGCCTTGATTGGCAATTCCTCTAAGGTTACAACAGACTGTCCTCTAAGGATGAACCCATGATCATTGGCTTCATCGGCAAAGTATCCTTCTCATTAGAGCACTCTGACCATGGTATCTGCTTCACCAGAAATCACTCATCACATTTTTCTTCGAATTTAGGAGAGCAGCCAAAGTTTTTTCCCAACTCCCAGAATGCCACTGAGATGAACAAAATAGGAATAAAAGGGAAGAAACTTCACTGGCATTAGTAAGAAAATCTGGGTAGCTCTGTATGAAAAATTTCAACAATGTTGATTGGAAAATCACCATCAAATCAGAGTGAAAGAATATCTGCAACTTTGTAAAGAATCATGAAAACATTCTCCACCAGCTTTTCTAAAACCACCCCAAATAAAGATTTGGGCTTGGTAACAACACTGCACTTGCCATATACACAGAGACACAAGAAAGGTGTTCAAGCACCTTTCTGATGGTGTAGGTGCCTTAAACATCTCTACAGAGGAAACTCTGGTACAACTTCCACTTCAAATAATCAAACAATTTTGGCAAAACCATTATCCTCCTTAGTTTATAAAAGCTGCTTATGATAAAGTGAGAGAGAGAGAGACAGAGGGACAGAGTCAGAGACAGAGGGAGGAGATGCTGAGCTTGAGGCAGGAAAGTGGTTAAAGGAACAGCCTTTTAGAATTTGCCTATATTTAGGCTCAAAAATTATGGTATAGCAGAGGTGACAGAAATCTACTCTTGGTTTACTTATGCTCAGAGTAGCAGCACTGAGTCATAGAGGGGCACAATGTGATAACAGGCAAGCACTTGGCCACACAAAGGGCTAGGAATAAGCAGGGTCTTCCAAGAAAGAGCACAAGAGGAACAAGTGTTTCAGAAGAGGAACAAAGCTCCCGAATGAGACTATACTGTAAATTATAAACATCATTTTTTTTTCTTATGATATAAAATATTCAAACAAGAAAATATCAAAGCCCAAAAGAATCTCTGTACTCCTCGCTGATTCTATCTGTGATTGTTGGCTTTAGCTTCACATTAAAATCACCTGGGAAGCTTTTCAAAGTCCCAGTGTTCAAGTCACACCCAGTCCAATTGAAACAGAAGCTCTGGAGGTGAAATCCAGGTTTCTATACTGTCTTTTAAAGCACCTGGGTTTCCATAGTGCAGTTATAGTTGAAAACTACGGCCATAAATAAATGCAGTACATAAATTTCTCCATTTGCAAAAATAAGAAGTCTTTGAGATAATGTAAGAATTTTCAGAGGTGAAATGATGAGAGTTGTAACCTAATCCATGGATTAATCCACTGATATGGATTAGTTGATGGTAATTATAAGCAGATAACTGTAAGCTAAAGAAGTAAGTCACTGTGGGTGGGCATTTGGAGTTTATATCTTGTCCGTGGAATGTGGTGCTCTCTCTCTGCTGTCTTGTTGCCATTTTCTTAGCTGCTTTCCCCAGCCATTCTCTTCTGCCATGATATTCTGACTCACCTCTGGCATAAAGCTACTGACCATGGACTGAATCTCAAAACCATGAGTCAAAATAAACTTTTATTCCTCTGCATTGTTCTTGTCAGATGTTTTGGTCACAGCTATGAAAAATGTGACTAAACTGAGCAGAGTAAGAGACATCACTTGTAATATAAAACTGCAAGGACACCCAGAAGAGACAGAGGGAAACTATTCAGCAGGCTTCTATTTATTTTTTAAAATAATTAACTTTTGTGTATGGTATTCTTTAGAAACATCACACATTGTTAGCTCCTCAGTTTGTTATATCGATTGTTATTTTAATTCTATTTGATGAGTAAAGAAATTGAAATCTCAAGGTGAAATTGCCTGTTTGCCCAATGTAGGAATAAGCAGAAGCACTGTTGTCTTTATCTAGAAAACAAATATTCCAGTTATTTGAAAGCATAATTTCATTTTAGGCTGATTAATGGAAAAGTTTGAAAGAGAAAAAATTAAAATGAAGTTGCCAGTTAGAGACTCACAAATATACACGTGAGAAAACTCAGGAGCTAAGGTGTAGCTCAGGGGTAGCATGTTTGCCTAGCATGCATGAGGCCCTGGGTTCAATCCCTACTTCCACAAAAACAACAAACAAAAAAACAAACAACAACAAAAACACTAATCAGAACTGAAAACTGTTAAGCATGTCTCGAATGATAGATCTTTAACTTAATTTGATAATTAGATACACATGGTCCATTCATGGGAGAATTGTGAAGAAAAATAAGTTTTATAGAAAATTACGTACAAAATATTTAAAATGTGTTTTTGAATTTTGTGACTGAAAGTTAATATCATGAAATATTTTAAATCATATGTTTGGCTCTCTGAGAACATATACAATGTCAACCTCTCTTTTCAAGTTACACATATTTAATTTATACATGCTTTAATTAGTACGTGAAATTAAGAACTGTGAAAATTCAAGGAGGCAGGAAAAATAGAAAATTTGCATTAAAGAACATATTAGGCAATGGGACATAGGTGAAGCATGGGTAGCTTAATTAGGAGGTAATATCAGGAGATAATGAGAAGGAAGTGAGGAAGTCAGAGAAGTGATGGAAATAAACTATCAAATATCCACCTTCAAGCACATTACCACTGAGGTCAACTGGAGCTTGGTCACATGGGGAAGCTGTGCAAGCTGGTGTAGAACAAATCCTTCGCATCAATCCCATACAACGGCAGAGGCTGGATGTGTAGCCACTGTTAAATACTATATTGCGTCTGATGGAGGCCTTCTGCCAAGAGGCGTCAGTTCCTCTGCACTTAAAGTCAGCTCCAGCCATGGCGTGTGGTGAAGGGGACTCCCACTCCCTATGCCCAAGAGTCACCTGTAGTATAGGAAAGATGAACCTGTTCATAGAAAAGATGAACGGGGCAGGGAAAGCATATGTTAAGTGTACGCTTTGAAATAAAATAGACCAGGGTCAGCAAACATTTTGTTATTAAGGACCATATGGTAGATATTTTAAGTTTTGTGTGTCACATATGGTCCCTGTCACATAATTTTCTTTTACCTTTTTTGGTTTTTCTTTTGGAAATGCTTTAAATATGTAAAAGTAGTTTTTACTCGTTCATACAAAACAGGTGCTGGAAAAAAGTAAAAATAAGCTAAAAAATTGTGGGTTACAGACCCCCAAAATAAAGAATAATTATCAAAAAAGAAAACAAAGTTATAAGTGAAGGTGATTGATAAAAATGAGTAAACTCTTCCAAGATAAAGACAATCTTTTAATTAAATACATTTATTTTATATTGTGTACATATTACATCTAAATAAAGTGATTATGATATGAAAATAATTACACAGACACATTGGATGATCAAAGATAGATATGGGACAGGCGGAACAAACAAGGTAACATGTGAGGCATCAGAGAAGTTATGTTAGTAAATGTCATGAAAACTAAACACAGACAAATGTAAAAATTTATATTGAAGACATGGTAGCCACAGTCTGAGACTATAAAACACCAGACAAGTAAGATGATAAAGAAAAAGACAAGAAAGAAAGGAAAGAGGCACAGAATCGCCCTGAAGGTGTAGACTTTATGACTCCAAATCTTTAATGTATCAAATATCAAGAAAACTCAAAAGGAGAGGGAGCAACAGGCTTAGGATATAATAATGTTTATAAATTTCAGTGCACGTTTCAAATTTGAAGAAATATTTATTTATATTTTTGCTGAATTAACTACCTGGAGACATTCAGCATCTCTTTGGGGGATTCTTCCTGCCAAAGAGGATGTAAGCCACTTGAGAAATTAAAGTCTAGAATAATTAGTAAAGAACAAAAGACAAAGAATTATAGTTTCAAAAGGATGGAGCCCCTGATAGATTCTAGCTCATGCAGGAGCTGGGCAAGACAAGAGAAAATGGCTCCCATGGCTTATTTAAAATGGTCCATCAAGGGCAGGGATAAGGTTTCAAGGCAGAGTCTTATTTTGTGATGTCTTACAGTCAGCAGGTTGACTGGCATCTTGGCAGGTCACACCCATCTCAAAGGGGTGTGCGGCTATAGCGTGTCAGCCCATCTCCAGTGCTGTGTGGGATCTTTGGGGGAAGTTCACCCGCTTCAGGCAGTCTAACCCTGTGGGGGTGCCATGGGAGTTCCCAATGCAAGACCTATGCCCTCATTGGCTGTGATGCCGATAGTCCACATACATGCCCACAGAAGGCTATCTACAATCTGTGATTCCTATCTCTAGTCTGCCTGAGCAATGACACATTTAACTGTTAACTCCTACAGAGCTCTTGGCTCTCGGGAAACTTAGGTAGCCTCAATAAATTGAGAAGACTCTTAGGTCCTCAGGCATCTGTCAGCCTGGCAACCCTGAGATGTTAAATTTCCTTAGTTCTGAAAAAAAGATTACTTTCTAGAAACCCTCCCTGAATCTGAGTCTCCAGCCTGCCTGGCCTGCCCTGAAGATGTCTGACTCTTGTAATATCAACCTTCAATGTTTAACTGAATATCCAACCTGCAGGTTTGCCCTACAGATTTTGCCAGCACCAACAATCATATGAGCCCATTCTTTCTCACTTTTTCCAATTATAAGTATGATAATTTTTATATTAAAAATAAAATATGATTCCTGCTTCAAGCTGTGATAGAGTAACTGCTACCAGATTAAGCAAGCATGGTAAACACACATAAAACTAGAAAAAACATATGAGCCAATGATTTGTAGATATTAGACAAAAATCAGCACAGAAATTCAACTCCCAACAAAGAAACATCACAAGCTGAGCCCTGGCTTATTGCCTGAGGAAGTTTTTCTAGCCCTAAGCAGTGATCTGAAAAGGCAGGTATTGGTCATAGCATCATGGACCTGTGTAGTGATTCGCTGTAACTCTTTTTCCACAGGATGAGCTCTGTGTGCCAAAAGGTGTGGATTAAAAATGCAGCAGAGGAAGAACAGATTGAGTTGTGCTAAGGAACACTGATGATTCCGTCTATCCAGAGTAATGAGACCTTAATGACATTCTAGACTCTCATCCGGGACACAGGAAAAGCCATGGCTTGAAAGTAAAAGCCATGTGCTAAAGAAACATCTACTAAAGACCTAGCCTAATAGAACATGAGCCAACCCTTGACAAGAGCTATTGAGGAAATGGAGAAAGAGATTAAGAGGCAGAGTGGAGGGATGGGTAAGGGGAGGCAATTCTTAGAAAATCATATAAATATATGACAGGGAACTTCACCTTTATGCATAAATAGAAAAAAAACAACCAAATTATCAATTAATAGATGAGTGAAAGGAAGGTTAGTAGAGGAAGGAGAATTACAGGAAGGAAGATTGGAGGATAAAGGGGGAGGAAAAGAAGGGGGATCATGAACTGAAATCAAATTCATGCATGTATGAATTTGTCAGGATGAATCTACTATGTATACTATAAAACTCTAATTTATACTATAAATTAGATTTATAATGGTTACATAAATCTAATTATACTAAGAACTATTGAACTGTATACATTAAATGGCTGAATTGTATATGTGAATTTGGTTTTTTTTTGAATCTAGTGAGTGGAGTCTCTCTCTCTCTCTCTCTGCTTCTTGATCACCGTGATGTGAGCTGCTTCCCTCTACCACATATTCCACCATGATGCTCAGCCACACAGATGCTCAGAGGCTGCTGCAGCAAGGGTCACTGGTGGCTTGGCTACTGCTTGAGATGGTGGCAGACCTTGGCATCAACCATGTGGTGCTAGGTTTGCAGGAATGCAGGATGCTGGAGTTACGGAGTGTTGAACACTTCCCCCAACATTTTAAAGGAAGAACTAGGGGCCAGGCAAAGTGCAGCAGGGTTGGAGTCCCTGTGGGCACCCCCTGAGAAGTCCAACTATGGAGATGTAAAGAGGACGCTGAAGCTGCAGTGGAGACCCTGGAGATTAAGAAATGCCAGTAATGTGGGATATCATCCTAGGAAAGCTGCAGGAATTGAGCAGAGACAAGCCAACAGAAAGGCCACTTGGGCTGCAACAAACAAGGCCACATGGGCAGAGCCACACAGCCCTTTGGAGAGTCCATGTGCCCCAGATGCCAGACATGGAGCTACAGGACTTGTTTGCCCAGCTGGATTTCAGTCTTGCTTTGGCCCTATCCCTTCTTTCTATGTCCCTATTTTTGTGAATGGAAATGTTTACCCTATACCTTTATATATACTTGTAAATTGCTTTTAATTTCATAGGTGCTCACAATGCGAGATTGCCTTGAGCCTCAGAGAACACTTTTGACTTGACCTTTGAGCAATCTAGGAACTGTGGAGACTATGGGGACTCTTAGAAATAGACAAAATGTATTTTGCATTGTAAGGTGGTTGTGAGCTTTTGGGGGCCAGGAGTGGAATGTTATGGTTTGAATGTGAAGTGTCCCCCAAAAGCTCACTGTGAGACAATGCAGGAAAGTTCAGAGGAGAAATGATTGGGTTGTGAGAGTCAACCCAATCAGTGAATTAATCCCCTGGTTGGGATTACCTGAGTGGTAACTGAAGAGGTAGGGTGTAGCTGGAGGAGGAGGGTTCAATCTGAAAAAAAAGAAAAAGAAAAAAAATCTCATACATAAATTTTGAGGATATGTTTTGGAACTTCCTTTTAGCTCTTTCTTTTCTCCTTTATACTTTTACTAGCCCCCTCACTATTTCCCAACTCTGAGCATTTACTCTTGCTTTTCTTTATTCCCATTGTATTACACATTAATTCCTCTATATCTAGATCTAACAATATTTGATGAAAGCCTTTTCCTCAATTTAATTTGAAGCAGTACCCAAAATCCCCAAGGAACTAATTATCAAGTTTGCACAATATTGAAGCTAACAGAGGCAAACACAAAAACAAAATGACAAGGAAATAGATTGTGTCTTCACTGTAATTGCATTTTTTCATTTTTCCTGACCTTAGCTCAGTCAGGACAACAGTTTTTTAGATCCCTCCTGGAATATCAAAGTAAGTCAGCCTGGAGGGAGAAACCCTGGCTGTGAACCAGTAAACTTAAGACTTGAGGCTGACCTGAGAAAAGCCACTGTTTGCATGCACAGACTTGCAGTTACCAGCCAAATCTTTCTGGTGTGTTTTCTCTTGGAGGCCAGCTAGGAAGGCTCTCCTTTGCTTAGCTGGACTCTAATGAAGGAAAATCTCTGTGATCCTACCACTGGCAATCCAGGAGATAAATCCATCCATTTTGGCAGCAGCCTTACTTCCAGAGAGGAAAAGGCAACAGCTGGCACATTGGTTGACAGCAGAGTCACTAGTGGTTGATACTGAGAAGCAACCAGAAATGGAAAACAGCAACAGAGATACTTGATTTCAGCTTGTATTTTCTCACTTAAACCTCCATAATCCTCCCCTTAGGAAGGTGTTACTAATAGGACACAGAAATAAAGCGTGAAGATGATGTTGTCTTCATTTGCCAATGAAGTGATGGCATAAAATTCTAAAAAGTCCATCAAAGATGAATAAATACTACTCTTCCAATTAAAAATTGAAAATATAAAAGTTACAATATTGGTACAAGATTAATTGTATTTTATGCACTAATAATAAGCAATTGGAAAGTGTAATTAAAATACCACTTTTTCAAGGTATAAGATAAATAAAACTCTTACTTAGGAATGAATTTCATTAAAAAAATGTTAAATCTCTGTACACTGAACACTAGAAAACATTGCCAAGAAAAACCTGAAAAAGTGGAGAGGGAAAGCAAGTTCATGGAATAGAAGACAGAACATTGTTAAAATTCTCCCCACATCTATCTAAAGCAAGTGTTCTCAACAGTAGTAATATCATCCTCTCCACCTCATCCTGAGAGTAGAATTGGTTCTCAAGGGAAAAAATCATACATTACAGGCACTTATTCCCTTCCAAATCTCAGCCGTATTTGACAACGTCTAATTCCTTATTTTTAATTCATCTGATTAGACAGAATATAACAGAATTTATATTTTCTCCCTTGGGGAAAAGCAACAATAATAATGTTTGTAAAAGTTCAATAAATAGTGATCTAAAAATTCAAGATTGGGCTAGAGCTGGAGCTAAGTGGTAGAGCACTTGGCAGGGGTAAAGAGAAATTAAATAACTTCTACTGTGTGACACAGCTAGCCAGATGGCAGATAGGCTTACCATGATAAAATAAATAAATAAAAATACAAACAAAAATTAAAAATTCAAGACAATTCAAGTCAAAATTCTAACAGACTTTTGATAATTGAGCAGATAAGTCTAAAATTTATATGGAAATTCAAAGGACTTGAGATACTAAAAAGTAATTTTGTAAAGAAAGAACACTAAAGTACTCACAATGTTTATATTGTATTCACAGTTTAAAAATAGAATAATTGAACATACTAGAGAAATATACTCACACATATAATCAATTGATTTAGTTCCAAGGACATTCAGTAAGTAAAGGATTATCTTTTTTAAATAGGGCTGGAGGTATAGCTCAGCATTGAGTACTTGCCTAGTATGCATAAGGTCCAGAGTTCAGTCCCCAGCACCACACATACACACATACAAAATGGTGCTGAAAACCACTAGTCATTAGTATTAAAACAAACAGACTTGATTTGTACATCACACCATATGCAACAATTTGAGGCTGACCATATAAATAAACATATATACTAAAACACTAGATTCTAGATGAAAGAATGGGTGATTAATTTTGTGACCTTGGAACAGGCCATACTTTTTGAAAAGACAAAAATGTACCAAATAAAAAGTCAATGAACTAGGCATCATTAAAGTTAAACAGTCTCTGGGTGCAGTAGGACATGCCTATAATCCCAGCAACCTGGAAAGCTGAAACAGGAGGATCCCAAGTTCAAGACCAGCCTTAGCAACTTTGCCAATTATTGGTTAAGATGTGAGGCAACTGGTATACTCATATGTTTCTGGTTGAAATATAAATTTTTATACATTTTGGAAAAGAGTTGCTGGTTTCTTATAAAGTTTAACATGTGCTTACCACACAACCTAGAAATTCCACTTTTAAGAATTTCCCCAAAAGTAATGAAAACATACTCACAAAAAGACCTGTATAAGAATGTCTACATTTTACTGATATTTTTTCCAAATCTGAAATCAACTGATATGTCCATGAATGATAGGATGGATTTAAAAATAATATAGTATATTCATAAAGTAAAATACAATTCAGTAGAAAATAAAACAAATTTATAAGACAGTAGTCTCCCTTTATCCCCAGAAAATACATTCCAAGATCCACAAGTAATGTCTGAGGCCATGAATAGCACCAAACACCATTTGTAATATGTTTATTCCTATATATGCACACGGATGAAAAAGTTTAATGCATAAAATAGGTATAGTAGGAGATAAACTACAACAACTGAAAACAAAATAGAATAATAATATATTGGAATTAAAAGTTGTGTAAATATGGTCTTTGTTTATTTCTGGAATTTTCTACTTAATATTTTCAGATTACAGTTGATCACAGGCAACTGAAACAGTGGAAAGTGAATAAGGGAGGACCGCAGGACATGAAATAAGAGGCCGAATCAAAATCAAACAACTTAGGAACAGAGGAGATCACATTGCAGTATTGCCTTTATGTGACATCCAAGAACAAGAACTATGGTGGTAAAGATGAGAAAAAAAGTTGCCTCTGGGAAACGGGATTGATGGAAAAGCGGGATGAGTAAACTTTAAGTTGTGGAACGGCTAGTGATAAAGATTTGTACATTTGAAATAAATTATTGGAATGTATGCTTAAATCTGCATCTTATTTCATGCAAATTATACATCAATTAAAAAGTGAAACACATGGAACGAAAGAATTAGAGCCTGTAATTCAAAATGCACTGGACAAATACACCAAAGCAAAACAAAAAGAATGTACAATTCTAAAATATAGGGCTTCTGGAGGTATATTTTGTTGTAAACCCAAGAGAAATTCAAGAAATTGATGCTAAAAGTTGGGAGAATATTTGCCGAAGGAGATGGGAAGGCTTTTTGTCTGTTTACTGAAAACAATACTCTTCTGGAATTAATGTTAAGATGCCTGCACCTTTTGTCTAAGTGTTAATAAAGATGTGTTTTAAAAAATTTAGTTGGAATCCATTAGGCTAAGATAGCTCTAGTGCTGTAGGTCCCTACATAAGAAAACTGAAGTTCAATGTAAACAGTAAAATGAAACGTAACTAATCAGAAACTGCCAATTAACCTCAAACTGGAAACTGTCCACCAGATTATACTGTAATGAGGCAAATACTTTGCTTCAACACTCAGCTGATGAAAGTTCACTGAGAATGTTGCCCAATTCATGAATTGCTCTTTGCTCAAATCTATTCTGTTTAATCTAATTTGTGTAAAGTTTTCCTTTTAGCAGATATTGTTCTCATCATAATGAATCAGATTGCACGAAGCAGTGGTCTTTGTCTACATTTTATTCATTTAAGAGTAGCTAAAAGAATAAATAAATCAGTTTAGAATTTAAAAAAAAGGAAAACTTTACTCATACACATACTTGAAGAAGGCTTTGAAAGTGTGACACTTAAGATGAGATTTGATGGAAGAAAAGGGCAAACCCTATGACAAATACAGAAAGGAAATGACATATGCATGTAGGAGAACTGAAACCAGGTTGCTGTAGTTGCAACAGGATGACTGACGTAGGGGATTAATGCATGAAGTGAAGTGGCGACTCAAGCATGAGTCACACTTTACCGAGACAGAAATTAAAGGAAGGAATCTGGCTTTTATTCTATGTGGAATTAGAAACCATTGATAAATTGAAGTGGTAGAGAATCATTTTCCTACCTTCCTATTTTAAGCAGATTGTTTGGGCTATTATGTAGCAATTCTACTAAAGGAGAGTGAGAATGGAAACAGGAAAGCAAGTTAGGAAGAAGAGAACAAGGTAGTCCAAATAAGAGACGAGGTGCTCAGACATGAATGGGGACAATGGAGATGCAGAGAAGTAAATGTGTTCCAGATATTTGCCTATGGGCTGAGAAGAATGGACAATCAGTGATCCTGATTGGTTTTCAGCAGGACTAATCAAGTAGATGATGATGATGTCATGCATTAAAAGTTGCATGCATTCAAAGTCTCTTGGTTGATACACAGAGAGTTCTAGGGAGGAAATTTCATAGCTAATTTTAGGGGATCAGAAATGAACATTTCTATCAAAAACTGGATGCTTATATCTACTTCCTGTTCTCCCATCTCATGTTGAGACTAGATTTTGTTTATGTATTAATCTGTTTTCTATTGCTGTTACAAAATATTGAGGCTGGGTAACATATAAAGAAAAGAGGTTTAATTGAGAGTTCCCATGTAGAGAAGGTACCTGTCCTCTATTTTTCTTTCTTTAAAAAAACCTTTATTTTATTTATTTATGTATTCTGTATGTGGTGCTGAGGATCGAACCCAGTGCCTCATGACTGCGAGGCAAGCACTCTACCACTGAGCCACAACCCCAGCTCTGTTTATACATTTTTTTCTATTGTGGTCTTATCATATTGTGTTTTTAATTTTTTCCATATTTATCACTTAAAAAAAGTTCACTGAAAACAAGGAAGGACAATAATAATATGGTAGCATTGATTCATTTTTAATCTTTAATCTTAGCACAAAGCCCAACAAAGAGCCAATCAATAATAAATATTTATTAAATCATTCTTTTAGAAGAAATACAACCTATTTGTGCTTTTGCAAAATCTGAGAAATATTTATGTTTAAAGCTACCTGCTATCATGATATGTAGCAACTAAACTCACCAAATGTGGATTAAGTACCTACTATGTGCAAAAGTAAAATGTTAGACCTAGAAAAACTGATTAAAATGGTGTTCTGCTTAACATACTCTCAGTCTAGTAGGAAGATGACGTTTGAACAGACAATTAAAATAGTGCCAAATATCATACTGGAGTTATGAACAAAGTGATATAGAAATGCAAATGAAGAAGAAAATTATTCTACTCAGTGGGGCTTCTCCTAAAGAGTCACCTTTGATCTGGCCTCATGAATAAGAACATTTTATTGAGTACTTAAAATGTATATTGGAGTATATATTCCTTGAATTCCTCTGAGAACTTTCAGGTTTTACAACACGTGGTCACTGTTTTTGCCTTGACTATGCCCTAGTTTAGGAACACTGTAAGCCAAGGGGAGCTTATTGGAGCTACCATCCTGCTTCCTCTTATTAGTTCTACTTCTTGTCTCAGAGAATGACTCCCAATGATGATTGATCGAATGGGTCATTACTACCCCTGGTGCATGTATGAAGACACAAATAGTGTGACTCTTTATGATTTGCAACCAGAGAAATGGAAAAACTGAGCTCTGTTTATGTACTATGACTTGAAACGCATTTAAATAAAAAAAATTAATAAATAAAAAAAAATAAAAAAAAAAGAAGAAGCTGTGTGTTTTTCCCTATACTCCTCACTGACCATAGGATCTTGCTTATCTTTGAGGTTCCCCAGTTTTTTCAGCTATAAAATAAGAGGCATGGACTAAATCCCTACTATGCTTTTCCACATCAACATCTAATTAACATGGGCTAGGGCTGTAGCTCAATGGTTAAGCCCGTGCCTAGCATGTGTGAGGCATTGGGTTTGATCCTGAGCACCATATAAAAACAAATACATAAAACAAAAGTTAAATTCTTTTTAAAAAGATCCAATTAAATATTAAATATTAAGATTGTATGGATATATATTAGAGGAAATTAATTTTTAAAAATAGGAGCATAAAGTTATATGTATATTACAGAGATTTAATGATTAAATCCATAGAGCATGGCTATATGTTTTAGTCCATTTTGTGCTGCTATAACAAAATACTGGAGGTTATGTTATTTTTGAAAGAACAAGTTTTATTTGGTCCATGAATCTGATGGCTATGTTATTTTTGAAAGAACAAGTTTTATTTGGTCCATGAATCTGATGGCTAGAGGATCTATACAGCATGGTGCCGGCCTGGTAAGAGCCTCCTAGCTGTGACAACATGGCAGAGAAACAAAAAAAGAAGCCAGCTGCATGCAGAAAGGCCAAGCATGTGGGATGGCCTCACTTCATTACAACCTACTCTTATGAGTACTAATCTAGTCCCAGGAGAGCTGACCCACTCCTATGAAACAATATTAATCCATTTATGAGAGTAGTTTTCCCTAATTGCCTTTCCCTAGGTCCATCTCCCAAATGTTCTACCACATCAACACCACCACACTGGAGAGGCTTTCAGTACATGAACTTCTGGGAGGGAAACCAAAGCTAAAGCTAGCACCACAGAACAAAACTGACGAAGATGTAAGAAAGTCAGATATCGGTTGACAGAGTAGCAAAATTTTTTCCTTCCTATTTGCAATTATGAGAATTACTTGGAAAGCGCTATATCACATATACTAAAAATAAATTATCTTAGAAAAAGTATTCAATCTGCTCTAATATTCTCTTATTCAATTTCTTTTCACTTGATTGTCTTACTAACATTTAAAAAGAAGATATTACCAACCCCCTTGTTGTAGTTTGGATGTGAGGTATCGCCTGAAAGCACATGTGTGAGACATCACAAAAAGGTTTAGAGGAGAAATGATTGGGTTATAAAAGTCTTAACCCAATCAGTGAATTAATCCCCTGGTGGGATTAACTGAGTGATAGCTGAAGTGTAGCTGGAAGACTTGGGTCTTTGGGGGCATCCTTTGCATTTATAGTTTGTAGTTGGCAAGTGGAGTCTCTCTTTCTGCTCTCTGATCATCATGTGAGCAGCTTCCCTATGGCACACTCTTCCTCCATATTGTTCTGCCTCACCTTGAGCCCGGAGGAATGGAGTCAGAGACATGGACTGAGGCATCTGCAACTGTGAACACCTAAATAAACTTTTCCTCCTTACAATTGTTCTTGTCAGGTTTTTTAGTCACAGCAGTGAAAAAGCTGACTAAAACACCCCTCCTCCCATATCTCCTTCCTACCTTCCTCCACCCCACTCCATTCCCCAGCCCCTTATCTCAGTGTGTTGTCAAGGAGTGTGGGACAGGAGAAAGCAAAACTCTAGATATTTCCTGCCCTGCTGATGTGTAATAAGATAAACAAACACAGTCTGAAACTGCTCCCCTCCAGTCCTAAATCTCTTCCTAGTGGGAAAGCCTTTCTATCAATTTGAATGTATATTCAGTTTTTGAATGAGGTTCAGCAGGGTCAGGCAGAGTGTGATAATGACATACTAGCAGGTCTTAATCTTCAGAGCCTGCCTTAGCCTGCTCTTGCCTTCACCCTAGAGGATTTCCTCTACAATGCTTCTTAGATGTGTATCACAATATCCTGGATTCTAACATGTAGCCAGTGCTCCTACATAATCACTTATGCGCAGCTTGCTTGGACAAAAAGTTACTGAGACATTTTGAAATGGAAACTGAGGAAAGGAAAACAAGCAGGAGATTTTCCTACCAATGTAGATTCTGAAGCCTAAAGGGAATCATATTTCCACTTATAAAGCAGAAAAAAATTGGCCAGTGCTCTGGAAGCATAACAGGTGTTTTCCCAGGCTAGACAAATGGGGAGATACAATGGATTCACAAATGGTAAAAACCAAAATGTTCTGCGCTCTGACTTCTTCAACCAGATTGAAAAAATTCTGGCTTTCTCTTCTCACTTCTCCCCAGTTATTGCAGAATTCTAAGATGAAACACAAATGATGTATGTGAATTCAAAAATGTGTCACTAGCAATCGCAAGGCCATGGGCTGTGGGGCCACTGGGGTGTGCTGTACAGGCAAAGAATCCTCCCCTGATGCTTTTGTGTGGCCACCCCCAGTGCCAGCAGAAGCATGCTGGATTTTGCATGTTTGCAAGACAGCTCCAGGATTAGTTCCAAGCATTGCCTTCAAACTGTGATGCTCTGGTAGCAGCAGTTTCTGAGCAATTTGTGACTTTTCCTGCAGGTACTGCTTTCTTGTCCTTGATCTAAGAAAAGGAAAAGAGACCAAGAGAGCTGAAATAGTCCCTTGCATAGACTCAGACCATTCAGGCTGAAACACACTTGCCCACTCATCAACCTCTCTGCTTCTGCCCCATCCTCACACCTTCATCAGTTTTTAGCATGCTGTGGGGCCAGGGGAGACACCTAAGGAGTAGGTTCCCCCTCCTGTCCCTGAATGTTTCAGTAAGTATATACTGTGCTGGAATTATTTTAGGAGCAGAGAGTAGAAAGATGAAGTAGATAAACAAGGTACCTATTTAGGAAATAAAGCAGGTGAAAAGGGCATAAAAACCTAGAGATGTACCAATGCCAGCTTTCCTCTAACTATATGCAAAGGCCCATTTTGGCAGTTTGTTCTCAAATTTGGATTTTAATGAAACATAGTACATCAAGTTAAATCCAAAATCATAGATTATTAATTTCTCTACATTCAATGTTTTTCAGCATCACCTTAACAATGTTAAGGTTTTGAGACATGTTTGTTCTGCACTGATTTTCATAAAATGATTCAAGAAAAAATATATTACCATAATCACTGCATAAATACTACTATAAAATATAGATGCTATTGGAGTTAATAGAAGTACTCCAGATAATAACTACATAACAGATCATAGGGTTGATTAAGTGACTATTATAGGAAAATGTGGATTTGGCTTTTGAGTACAATTAAGGGTGACTGTGTGAAATCAATGTGCTGATAGACCAAAAAAATTCCCAGTATAGTTTAATATCTATGAGGATAAATAATACCTCATCATTCTATGATTTTAAAATATGATTATTCTGTAGTATTTATTTTTTTTAAATGATTGAATTTTTATTTTTTAAAATTATTTTGTTAACTGACATATAAAAGCGCAAAAGCTATGCATACGAATGTAGTACTATGTGATATTTAGGTACATGTATACATTGTGAAATCGGGTAAAACATATCTATGTGCTCATTTATTTATCACTTCTTTAAGGTAAAACAAAAATCCCTTAATCTAGCTTTTTGGGATATACAGCACTGCACTGCTATCTGTACTCACTCTACTGTGCAATAGCACTCTAGAACTTTCTACTCTGACTGCCATGTCATACCTGTTGGCCAGCCTTTCTCTATTCCTCCCCTCTAAAAATAATTTTTAGCACTAGATATTTCTATAGAACATTGTTATAGATTCCATAGACAAGTTGGATATGTATCTTAAATTATGTTTTGTGAATTTATATCTTTTTGTTACATGGGATTCAGTGATTTGTTTTCTTTAGGTTGGCACTTTATTTTTCCCATAGTATTTGTTTTTATTTTCTCATATTTTATCAGATCAGAGTTATTCATAGAAATATAGTGGGGTTTTATGGTGGATTTGATTTATAAGCTAACACCTAAACGAAATTTCTTATTGTGATTAAACATTTTTATCAATTTATATCATTTGTTTTCCACTGTAGAAACCAACACAAATAATTATAAAATTCTCACCCCTTTCCAACGAATGCTTCTGTTTTTGCATTCTTTGTAAACTGGATTGATTAGTATTTCCAAAACATTATTGAAAACTGTTCAGATATGGTGTATTATGTATCTGATCTAATGGGAATGTTCCAGCATTAAATTATCATAATTATCATTTTTATTATTATGGTTTCAGAATAACATTTATCATGTAAAGTATAATTCTAGCCTTAGTATTCTTAGTAAAAATGAATATTTTAGCTCCATTAAAATATACTAGATTTACAAAGTTTAAGAATTCTTAAATTCTTATTTATTGGTTAAACATGATTTCAATATGGTATTTTCTTAGCTTGAATTTGTTATTTAAATCATTTATCTCATTTTTTGTATGGAAATTTGGACTTAAAATAGTGAAAAATGTTTTTTATTTTTATATTTTGTGTTATCTGCCTTTTACTTTTTTTGGTAGTATACTAATTCCTTAAAAATGAATTAAGGAAAGCATTCCTTTTTATGTAATCTATGTCTTTAAAAATACTAAAATCTTTATTTTTCAGAGTTTTAAGCATTTTTTGTCTGAAATGACCATTTGAATTGGTGAATTTAAAATAATATTTTGAAAGATTTAAAAACTACTCTCATGGACCCCTGGAAAATTCAAGAAAATAAAATAAAAAAGAAAGGAAGAAGAAGAAATAAAAATGAACAGCTGATTGTTCACCCTTCTCTTTCTAAACATAATCTAATTCTGGGTAAACACAATGAGAGCATTTTGGTACACATAGCATCACACAGTTAAGAGACAAAAGAGCCCCAGTTTGATAAGTGAAGAGGATGGTAGAAATCGGGGCTGGGATTGGTAGCTCAAGCCAGAATGGCTCAGGGCCTTTTAAGTTTCAAAGCTGCAAAAGCATCAGACAGGACTTATCAATTAAAATGAAGTAAGGTTAGACAATTCACAGTTCTAAAATAAATGATACATATATTTTACAAAGACAAATATAATATTTTTAAAAGGTCCACAGAGTAGGCTTTGAGTAAAGTTTTAACCAATTTCAAAGAATTCATACTATCCTGACTACATATGTTATCACAATCAAATAAATGATAAACCAAAATTAAATGATCATCTAAACTCTATATATTGGTGACCTGGAAAAGATCTTTAATTATTCTATGGTTTAAAGAAGAAAGAGTAATAGAAGTGAAAAATAGCTCTTTAATGGTAGCATCAGTAATATGTGAAATCCTGGTGATCCGCTGCTAAAGAAAAGAACGGAAATAATATTCCAGCATTAAATTCATTCAAAAAATAAGAAAAAAAGAAATATATCATTTTTGAAACAATCAACTCAAGAAGATTTAAATACAGTTATTTTGATCATCCATTTTATCTCTTCTTCCAAAAGTAGGGAACAATAAAGAAATGATCAGGACTTTGTACAATCCAGAATAACAAAAATCAAATAAGAGAAGTGATACACAAAATTGAAAGTGGGACTGTGAGAAAGATACTTAGGAAAATATACAAAACCTAGCAAGGCTGAAGAAAAATAAATGAAATAAAGACCAAAGGATATGGAAAACAACAACCCCCAGGGAAAAAGGGGAACAACAACCCCCAGGGAGAAAAGGAGAAGGAAAACAATGGGCTCTGGACTTCCACCATTTCCCAGAAAAGATGGGCTTTGAACTTTCACAACTGTTCCCTGACTGCCCAACTGACACATTCTGCTATGACTTAAGTCTAACTGAACCATATAAAACTCAGACCCCTCTTGTAACCAGTTACCATTTTCCTCCTGAAAATGTGTGCCTCTAGTACTTCATAAAGCATCACTGGTCCCTCGAGGTCTATCCCCATTTCATTTACTTTTGTTTTCAAAAACAAAATTGTGAATGAAAGAGGGATCCAAAACAAAATGGAATGATCATCATCTAGAGTGACAAATATACATGTACCTCAGCATATTTTAAATAAATAGTGTAAATTTTAGAACAACAAAAATGGCAAAAACTGAGTAAGAGAATGAATATGGAGGTGATTATTTTAATAGTTATTTCATTTTTTAAGATCTTTTTTTACCCTCTGTTAACCTAAGGTGTCTTTGGGTGTGCATGCACACACACACACACACACAAACACATACAAGGAGAAAAGTCACTATATACAAATAATATTTTATTGAATACAAATAAATAAAATTGCTTCAAGAGCCAAAAAGTGAACGAATTGTCCACCTTGTTTCATGAGCAAATTTAATTGGTGCAGAAGATAGTACTATGGTCTCGTTCTAACAAAGTATTGAAGTATTGTGACAAAGTTGGATTGATAATGGAAGTAGAAGGAATGGTTTAATATCAGAAAACATTAATATACTTCACCCTATTAAGAGTTAAGGAAGCTGAGCATGGAGGTGCACACCTGTAATACCAGTAGCTTCAGAGGCAGAAGCAGGAGGATCATGAGTTCAAAGCCAGCCTCAGCAAATTAGGGAGTCCCTAAGCAACTTAGACACTGACTCAAAATTAAAAATAAAAAGGGTTGGGAATGGGCTGAATGGTAAAGTGCTTCTGGGTTCAATCTGTGGTACAAAAAAAAAATTATAAAAGAGTTAAGAAAAATAAATATGCTCACAGAAAAATAGGATGTTGATATATGAAATAAATGGACAAATGAATACATTAGAGTATGTGTTTTATACTCAAGATACGCACAGATGCAAAAGAATTCTTTTGGTCCTCATCTTATACCACACAAAAAATTAACTCAAATTATATAATTGAACCAAATTTAAGAGTCAAAACTATGTAATATTTAGAAGAAAACACAGGAATAAATCACAATCTTGAATTAGGTAATATCTTAGTTCTGACACCAAACCCAAACCAAAAGTGATAGATGAAAAGATTAAGTTGGACTTAGATCAAAATTAAAAACATTTATGCTTCAAAGAACACTACCAAAATGGTGAAAAGACAACCCAAAGAATTGGAGAACAATATGCAAATCATAAATGTGATTAGATAATTATATCCATAAATCAAATAAAAATTCAAACAATCAAAATAATACTATTTTATCAACATTAACTCATATCAAAAACAAAATATTAAATGACAAGTTAAGTCATGAAAATTGCACAAATTATACAGATAGGAGTATTAGGGATAAAAATAAATAGTAACTTAAAAACAGTGTTCAAAATTACATAAGACAGGTACACAAGTGTTTGGTTTTGAGGAAATGAAGGAAGAAAATAGAGCAAGAAAGAATAAAAAAGATATCAGATTTATCTGTAATATTCAATTTATTTAATTAAAAATTTTAAGATAAGATAAAAAGTCAACTTTTATCAATTTTTATAGTGGACACTCTGGTGACTTATTATTTGTAATTATCTGTGGTTTAAAATTTACAAATTAATTTCTGGGTGATTTTTATTTTCAAAATGTTCATCAGATTGCTAAATTTTATTTTTATAGAATATTGTGAACATAATGTTAGTAAATTGCTGTTAAAAGTTTTTAAACAATATTTAAACAATCTATGTGCCTGTGTGAATTCACTTCCTCTCATAAAAATAAAATACATTGTATTTTAGCCTTATCAAACTAAGTCACAAATACACTCAGAAATTGTAGAATATTTAGCCTAAGGGCACATTTACAATATAATTTTGTGAATAATAGAAAATGAAGCACATCATATTCATTAAAGATAATTTTTATGGCTATTACTCTCTTAATTTTCTCTTGTTGAAAAAATTACAGTATAGTACACATTCTAAATTTATATAATATTCCAAATATTACTTTCACTCAATTCTAGTCTTGTTACTAAAATGCATCTTCCATGTGATATTTTCCTTCTTTATTCATTTCTGTCCAAAGAACCCCCCAAGAACATTTAAAACAGTTGTTATGTTCAGAAACCTTAAGAAATATTTATTGAATTAACAAATTAATTCATAGACTTCTAGAAAATTTTTTTAACATTATGCATCTTTATTAGTATACAGGGGAATTAAACTATTCACTGCAGTTTTCCCTTTCTCTCTGTTTAAGTCATGCTTGTCTTTGTGACTTAGCTCTAAATTAGTCACTTTTCAAGAAAATTGTTCTTTTGGGATGTTCTCTACCTACTTGCCTGAATATCTATCTACTGCTTTGCATGGTGGGAATGGACAGGGAATAAATATGATGGGTCTATCATATCATATTGCCACAGTAATATTGCTTCACTTAAAAACAATTTGACGCTTGTGGTATATACATGCTTTTAAAAAATATATATATAATGCAAGATGGCACTTTCATAACACCTAGTATATAATTAATCATCAGTGAATACTTATTGCAATTGTTTCCTTAGTTGGTTGAGTGGAGATGACAGAGAGGGAAAATATTCTATGTAGTTCACTGTCCTTTTAATGAGGAATCCATTTTAGTTACATCCCCATAGTTTTGGTCAAGTGGACTTAAGTTGGACATCTTCACAATTTATTCATTTTTGATGGATAATGAAATTTTATATTATATACTTGGTCAGAGATTAAATATTTGTAGGTGTGGTTTAAATACAAAACATTCCAAAGTACTGAGGTGAAACCTACATTCTATACTTATGTATTATTATAAGTAGGCTGGAAGTAGTTTGTAGACATATTAACATTTATGAATAATATAATTAATATAATAATATAATAATATAATTAATATAATAATAATATAATTAATTAACAGTTGTGGAAATGTAGTATTTAAATAATGTCTTCACATATTTGACATTAATCAGGCATATCAAATATAGATGGACACATGTGCCTACATCTTCTGATAACTTCCATGACATCACACTATTTCTAAATATAAGTCTATTATTTTGTTCTCTAACAGAATATAAAATGATCTCCTGGATTCTGGAAAGACTCAGGTTCTACTGTTCTTACTGCATTGCAATTGCCTCCAAAATAGTGGATTCTGGATACGTTTTAAGTAAGTTAATGACAAAATATAACTTTACCGATTTCTTGCTAGGTTTAGGGTCTGCGTGTGTCCCTTAAATATTGCTGCTCTGTGTGCTAAAAAAATGTTACCAAAATGACAGTCCCTCAGACAGAAGCTTCTAGGAAAGAAGTTTTATAAAATGGACCCAGATACCACATGCAATCATAGCCAAATCTAGTGTTGCCCAAGAGCTTTGTGTTGAATATAAAATTCTAGTGTATTATTAATATGTCTTCAAAAATTAATGTGTATCATATATGTTATCCACATTGGCTTCTCAAGTCAAGTCTTCTAAGAAAACAATAACTGAAGAGTTAACTGTTGGGCTGGGATGTGGCTCAGTGGTAGAGTGTTTGCCTAGCAAGCGTGAGGCACTGGGTTCAATTCTTAGCACCGCATATAAATAAACAAGATAAAGATCCATCAACAACTAAAAAAAAATTTTTAAAAATAAAAAATAAAAAAAAAAGAGTTAACTGTTGAATCTTGCTCTTAAGATCTTTCAAAAAACCTTATGGAAAAATATTCGAATATTCAGAGTAAAGGTGCACACAAAAGGAACTAAATTATATGTCACAAAAAGAGAATATTGACCACTCATTTCTGGAACTCACATACACAGACCCTATTCTAGTACTTCTTAAGTTGTATCACATCTTCCCTTTTCATCTTCAAAGTATATTGAAAGAGAGTTTGTGATTCTGTATAAAGCAAAAATGATTGAGAATTCTATTAAATCTGAGATCCTGCATGAAATTATGTAAAAGCAGGGAGTTGAGGAGAGACAAAGCATTGAGGAAAAACTCAGGGTTGACCTCACCAGATACAGAAGTCCTGAGGTCCTCACATAGAAGGCACCTGGACTCTGAATGCCAGAAAGGTGTACATAATCCTGCACAGGCCAAGGAGGGGTTGGCTGTAGGTGTGCTATTTTGATGCTGACACAAAATGCTCAGATGCTACAGAGGGACAGAGGTAGGGCAGATAGACTCTTGCTACATATTGTAACCTCCTTGTAAATGGTCACTCTCTAGCCCACTTTATCAGTTATTGTCCTGTAGAGACCAGATAGTAGAATCTAATAGATACACAAAGAGTACCTAATAAAAGAGACAACTAGCAAAAGTGTCATGGAGTTTTAGACAAATTGATAAGAAATGGTGCAATATTCCAAAGCTAGTGATAGCAGAGACCTACTGATATTCTTAAATCTAAGGTGGTTTTGCTTTCTCAGCAATGTGCGTTATTGTGAAACTATTTTCCATGTGTTATGGTTTTGATACAAGGTGTCCCTCAAAACTTCATGTATGAGACAATGCAAGAAAATTCAAAGGTGAAACAATTGGGTTATGAGAGCTTTAACCTAATCAGTGCATTAATCCCTGGTAGGGATTAACTGAATGGTAACTGAAGGCAGGTAGGGTGTGGCTGAGAAGTGAGTCTCTAGGGATATGCCATTGGGGTATATATTTTGTCCCTGGTAACCAAGCTTAGCCTCTCTGCTTCCTGGTTGCCATGAGCTAAGCTGCTTTCCTCCACACCCCTCCACCATGATATTCTACCCTCTTGGGGACCATAGTAATGGAATTGGCATTCTATGGACTGAGACTTCTGAAACCATGACCCCCCCAAAACCTTTTTCTCCTCTAAAATTATTCTTGTCAGGTCTTTTGGTTGCTGCTATGAAAAAGCTGGAGAAAATACCATGTAATCTAGGATTAGAAGAATAAATCATTGTGTACTAATGGTAATGACAAACATGTTTCTGACATTTGGAGAAGGCTGTTGAATGTATGGAAAGGGAATATTGGAATGAATCCTATGATGTTAGATCAGATGTGGAGTTATTACTAGAAATTTGTACACTTTTCCTAGGTCTGTTTGCTGCATGGGTCTAGAAGAAGCACCACAATAGCAGTGAGACATCTTATGTCACTAAGAGGAACCTAAGATCCACAGAGAAATGACTGGCTTCAGATTTGGGGCCTCACACTTGCAAGATGAACCTGGAACATTTTGCTGAGCCTCAAAGTAAGAATGTTTTCAAGCAGTGATGGAATAAGTCAAGAGGACATTAGAGACAGCTAGTGGGGTTCTTAATGCCTAAGATTGTTAACAATTGGACTAGAAAATAAATAATGATTCTAACAGATTAGAACTCCATTGAAAAAATGAAGAATGACTGAGTTCAGGCTGATCTAAATAAAGAATAAATAAATAAATGGAGTGGAAGGGAGGCAGGAAACAAACCCAGATAGGTTACTAGAATCTGCAGAAAGCCATACAAACTCCTCAGTGATTACTACTACAGCACAGGGTTGCAGATCTCTGGGGGTCCTAGAGAGGAGAGAGCTGGAAACTAGGATGGTATCTTTCCCCAGTGTCATTGTCTGCCATCCCCCAGGCTTAGCCTCATGCCTCTCATTGGTGGGACCTTACCAGATATTTACTAAACATTTATTGCCCAAAAGACAGGGAAAAAATCAAAGCTCTTTAAAAATTTATTCCTAGCCTATCTTTTAAGCTTTTCTCTACCATTCTCTCACCAGCCATTGTGAACTAAGTTCCAATCTTTCCTGAATATATACTGTTGTTGAAGATACTCATGCAGCTGAGGCTTACCTGCCTGTGATTTTCCTTATTTGGAATACTCCTTAGCACTTATTTCAAGGAAAGCTTACAAATTTGTAAAGGCCGAGGTCGAGTATAGCCTCATTTCCCTTTTCCTTAGCCCTCATTAAGCAGATGAAATTGTGTCCCCACTTTCAGTGGGCTGAGATAATTGGTGAAAGATTGTGTTGCAGTTACACTAATTCAAAAATCAATTAGCTATATGTTACATGCAATATTTTTATTTAAGAGAATATAGTCTACCTCCCAGCTTAACTGGAACCTGCTTTTTTTCGTATTGCTGACATAGAGATTAGATTCTCTATACATAATTGTTGAGATAAATACATGATGTTTCATGTATAAAAATCTGATTTGACATCATTATTCTTTATAAAACCCTGCATTTAGTTGCAATGCTGGAAGAGTTAATGACTTGGATTTCCCATCACCTTCATCACTAGCTGTTTGAACTTGACCACTAGCTCTTAAATTTATTTAATATGCAACATTTTCTTTGAACAAAACATTCCACTGCAAAAAGTACTAAGACACTGTGGAAATTGTTAAGAATAACTTGTGTTTATATAACTGACATTGAAAATAGCTGTTATCTGTCTGTGTATTCATCTAGCTATCTGTGTATAACTGGATTTGATTATCACATAGCATCATATAGGAAGAATAGGCTTTTATATGTCCATTTTACAGATGAGAAAATATAGAAGCAGGGAGATTAACAAACCTGCTTAAGGTCAAATATTTTGCAGTGTGGCAGGATGGATGTTAGTGGTAGATAGTACTTTCTCTAAAGAAAACTACAGAGAAAAGGTAACTATAGAGGCATATTTTCTTGCAAAAGCTTTGGGGAAAAGCCAAAACTCTTGAACTTAAAATTGTAATACCTACAGAGACCCTCTCTTCCCCAAATGACCATAAGCAAAGATCACTAATTCTGCCTGTGAAAGGAGAGGACAATTTTATCTTGACAAAGCTTCTTTCCTTCTTCTGGTCATGAATAAATGTAACTTTTCTGTATATAGAATGCCATCTTTCTATCCTGAGGGGATCAGTGCATGTCCTAAGGGTAGTGATCTGCTTTTCTCTCACTGTCTGGCTCTGATTGGGGAAATAAATCGTTGTCAACTTTATAGGCAAGAGAAACTTGCTGTTGCTAGAATTCCTGGGTTGAATTAGAGATGTGTTCATGTAAACTCCTCAGTGATTACTACTACAAGAAGGTTTTTATTTTGGCAACATTTATTGTAGGAAATAAAGAATCTCAAGTGGGTTTCAAGAGGGAGGTTTATAGTAAGTATCCACATGAAAGGTGGTGCTCTTATGAAAATGCGCAAACAGAAATGTCATGAGAGGCATCTGAACACCTGTGCCCAGAGAGAGTCTGAACACAGGAGAGTTCCAAATACCTGAGTAGCAAAGAGTCCTAGCACTTCCATTCCAGTAATTGGCCATGAACATGAATGCAGTATATTTCATGTGTCTGTTTCTTTTAGTATGTTAATAATTCATATGTTTTCAATGTTTCTTGCCTAAATTCTCAAGAGAGTTAGATTTGCTGGTCTAGAGTTATGCTTCCCAAAATTTAATAAGAGTATAAATCATCTGCCAATCTCGATAAAATGCAGATAGATTCTGTATGTTTTGAATAGGACCTGCAGTTTTGCATCTATGACAATCTACTTGGAGATACCAAAGGCACCTGTCCTGTCCACAGATGGTGGTTTTGGTGTTAGTAGCATACTAGGCCTGTTTAATGGCTGAACCATATTTAGAACAGGCTCTATCATTGCTTCAAATCACCTGGGGCCTGGTTTGACTACAGGTCTTTTCATAGGAAGTGTGGAAACAGTTCACCAGAGAAAATATTGGTATAGGGATGGCACTCTATATTATATCTCCCATAAATAGTTTCCATTTGAGTATTGATTTTAGTTCAGCCTCTCTCTCCACTGGTAAGTCTCATCCCTAAGTATCAAAAGAGAGTCAGATTCTCAGAGCCTCCCTACTTGCCATATTGCCCCTGGGTTTTAATGCAAGATAGAAGGAAATCACTTTATTTTCCAATAGCCTATTACATAATGGGGAGACTTGTGCTCACTTGTAATTTCTCTAAGAATATTTCTCCTTTTCAGAAGCTTGCCAATTGGGGTGTATAAGCAAAGATTTCACTCTCAAAAAATTGTTTCTACATATTGTGGGAACATTTAGAAACTGGAATGTTCTGAGCAAATTTTTCTTCACCCTGTAACTGGAGTGATCATACTAGAATACACAATCTGATCACAGTCATCCATTGTTGACCTCCACAGGGTAAACACTGTTCTTCAGCTCATCAAGATTCTTCGGAATCTGTCTTGATTTTTCATTCTATATTATTTCTCACCAATCCTGCCACATTTCCTATGTATATCCTCATTATTTGCCATTAACTAACTCAGAGAATCTTTCAGACTATGTGATTTTTTCCCCAGCTATTTCTTCCTGCAATGTGCTTCCTCATGCATCTGCAGCTCATTTCTGCTCATCCAGAGCTAATTCCACACACAACTAATACTACTATTATCTAAGTTCCAACTGCTATCAGTAAATACCCTAAAATATCACTTAGGACAGTGTATTTGCTTGTGTATTTGCCTACTACAAATTATTTAAAATTTTGTATTTCATGGGTGAGCATATTAACCACTCAGTAAATATCTGTTAAATGAGTAAAGGAATAGAAAAAAAAAAAGGAATCATTTGATTAGAAAGAAGGAATCACTTGGTCTATAGGGGCAGAGTTGGAGAAGCAATTGTTGGGGGAAGTCCTAAAAAAGAGGAGAAACAAGCAGATAATAGAGGCAATCTGTAGACCTAGCACAGGTATTAATCCACTGACTGGACTTGCACAGGTATTTTTGCCATTGGCTTCTCATTTGACTCTGTGCTGTTTGCTCTCAGTAAGTTAGAATGATTTTTAAATCGTGAGTTCATAGCTGTTGGTGAGAGCAAAGCAGCTGAATTGAAAATAAACACTAAAAGGTGACTCACTGAAATGGCAGGGAAAACAAATTCCTTCACCTTCCTTATCTCATTTTTGTTTCATAGAAGATAAAATATTTAATCCATCCCAAAACTATGAAATCTGGGTGTTTTTACTACTGAAGAGTTTTATTGCAAAAAGTTAGATATGTTTGTTGTAGAACTCATAATATTTGCCTGGAAAACATTTATGCTCATAAGGTCACTTGGTTGAACTTTATTTTCTTATACTTTTGCATAGAAAAGGAAATTTTTTTTTTTTTCGAGTAGCTCAGGGTTTTCCTGTCTTCTCTCCTCATCCTTCATTTTGAGTGTTTATAATTTGAACCATCTGACCCAGAGATTTAAAAATCTCTATGTGTCCCTTTTGGAACAGAGTGCATAGTATAAATATATTTACTGCTCAAGATGCAGTGCAGATATTATTATAATTATTTTTGTACCAGGGATTGAAATGAGGGGTGCTTAACCATTGAGCTACTGCCTCACCCCCTTTAAAAATATTTAAATGTATTTTATTTAGAGACAGGGTCTCATTGAGTTGTCCAGGGCCTCACTAAGTTGCTGAGGCTGGCTGTAAACTTGTGATCCTCCTGCCTCAGCCTTTCAAGTTGCTGGGATCACAGGAAAGTGTCATTGCACCCACCATAGTTTTAGGTCTTCCTCATGGATTCATCCTTTCATCATTATAAAATATCTCCTTGCTATAGTTTGGATCTTAAAAGTTCCTTAAAGTCTCATGTGTTGAATCCTTTGTCACGAACCTGTGGTGCGAATGGAAGTGTTGCAACCTGTAAGAGGTGGGCCCTCATGGAAGGAATTAGGACATTGGTGGTATGTTTGAAGATATTTTAAATTAAGTAAGCTTTCCTTTACTTTAAGTGTTTTCTAGTGGATCTTTTTAATCTTTTTAATGATTTTTCAGTATATTTTAGTGGTTGCTCTAGAGTTTACCATACACATTTTTAACCACTCAGAATCACCAGATTTATTCTAGTATAATTCCACTGAGGGAAACATTATTCCCTGATACTTCTATTTTCCTCTCCAACCTGTTTGCAATGTTCTTATTCTTATTATAAATATTTAAAATTTTAACGTTATAAACCCAACTTTATATTGTTATAATCTTACTTTATGATCTATATTAATTTTGTTCTCCCATAGAGTTTTGATTCTACACTAATTTTTTGTGCTCTTATTGGTAAATATATTACATCTGTGCTACATTTCCACAGATTTTAGTTCCAAATATACATAAAATTTTATTCAATTACTTTTCAAATAATAGAAGAAAAATGAAATAAATGTGTGCATTTATACTGTATTTCATAAATAAACAATTGCTTCTAGAATTTTTGTTTTGGTTTGTTTTGACATGTGTTTTGTTTAAAATTATTTGCTTTTATCATGAAGAACTCCCTTTAGTGTGTGTGTATGTGTATGTATTTTAGTGCTTTATAGTTATACATAGAATCTTCGTTCACTTTGACATAATTATACAAGCATGGAATATAATTTCCTAAAATTCTTTCCCTAGTACTTCCCTTTTCCCACACTTCTTCCAAATTCTGTTCCCTTTTCACTATTCTACTGGTCTTCTTTCTATTTATTTATACATTTTTTAAATCAGTGCTTTCTAGATATACATAAATGTGAAATTCACCGGGGTATATTCACACATGTACATAGAATAATTTGGTCAATTTCACTTCACTATTCCTCTCTTTTTCTGTCACTCTTCCTTCCTTTCAATCCTCTTCTGTTCCTCTGCTCTGTCTTCTATTTTCATGGGATTCCACCTCTCCTCATATATCATTTTTTCATTTTTCACCCTTACTTTGATCTAGCTTCTGCATATGACAGAAAAGATTTGATCTCTGAATTTCTGAGTCTGTCTTATTTAAGTTAGTATGATGTTCTTTGGTTTCATCCACCTATCAGCCAATTCCAAAATTTCATTCTTTTTTAAGACTGAGTAAAACTCCATTGTGTTCATATACCACATTTTTTTTATCCATCCATCTGTTGAGAGGCACCTGGGTTAGTTCCATAACTTGATTATTGTGAAGTGCACTGCTATGAACATTGATATGGTGGTATTAATATAGTATGTTGACTTTAGTTCTTTTGGATAAATACTGAGGAGTGGGATAGCTGGGTAATATGGTGGTTCCATTCCTATTATTTTGAGGAAATGCCATACTGCTTTTTAGAATTATTATACTAATTTGCAGTGCTACCAACAATATAAGAGTATATTTTTCTCCCTACATCCTTGCTGGCATTAATTATTATTTGTATTCTTTTTTTTTTTTTTTTTTTTTTTTTTGGCACCAGGGACTTAACTCAGGGGCACTCGACCACTGAGCCACATCCCCAGCCCTATTTTGTGTTTTATGTAGAGACAGGGTCTCACTGAGTTGCTTAGTGCCTCGCCATTGCTGAGGCTGGCTTTGAACTCGCGATCCTCCTGTCTCAGCCTCCCTAAGTGCTGGGATTACAAGCGTGAGCCACCGCGC
>PVHX01005702.1:61445-109249 GCA_004024805.1 Geosciurus inauris | reverse complement strand
CTCCCGGTGGCTCTGCGCTCACACACGCGAGCGAGACTCCTGCGTGGGGCGGCAAGGCGCAGAGAGCTGCCAAAAAACTGGGTGGAAGATGGCACCCCGCTACTTCCAGTCTCAGTCTCGGATAGCCGGAGCCCTGGGCCGAGGCCCAGGCTGCAACCGCGCCTCTGCGGCTGGCGCTGAAGCCACGCCTCCTGGCTACCGCTGCCTCCCAGTGATCCTGTACTCACACATACACGAGCGAAATTCCTGCGTGGGATGTTGAGCTGCAGAATGATGCCAGGATGCTGGCTGGAAAACGGCACCTCCACCACTTCCAGCTTTGGTCCCTGAGAGCCTAGCGCAGAGTGGACTGTCTAGGCCGCCATCTTGGAACCGCCCCCTCAAACGTTTTATTTTTATAAGTTGATCATTTCAGGTATTTTGTTATAGTGATGAGAACTTACAAACACAATGTCACTAGGTTCTGAGTAAAAAAAAAAAAAAAAAAAAAAACTTGCATGGATTCCAGAGCTCTGTGCAGGGATACTTGGTCTGCCTCATGGAGAGGGAATTTTCCATACATAATAGGCATTGAGGATGGAAGGATATTAATTGTGAGTTTCATAATCATAAATGTCTACAAGAACCAATTGCAACATATCTGTCCCAGATTCTATTTCACTTTGTTTTTCTGCAACTGCATTTCCCAGAATTCCCTTCTTGAAATAGTCCTGGGTTACAATGAGTAAACATTCAGAAGGTATTGGAAGCAGAAAAGCTGGGCTTCATGGATAGAAATGGGAAGAGAGAAAACTAGATTGGCATTCTTAGCCTCTAGATTTGCCAGCAAAAACAGGGAAACATATCATTAATTCAAACTGATTGCTATGACAACCACCGATTAAGAACTTGCTCAACTTTTTAAAATAAGATTTTACATTTAGTGATAAATAATAACTTAGTAGTTTTAGAAATTAATCTTTCTTCTAAACCCAAATTGTTTACAAAATATGTGCACTTATATTATCATTTGTGAAAGGTTCTGAACTTTCAATTATTAGAACAATTAAACACTTGCAAATATGGAAGAAGAAATGAATGTATATAGAGGATAATTCACTAATGAATTTCATTTGGAGAACATTTCTTTCTTTAAAGAAAGTGATAAACATTTAAAATATTTTAAAATCTACAATGCCTAAATTATGAGAGGGGCTTGTTATCTTTAGCATCTATCTCAATTACCAAAACATACTATATTAAACCATAACTTAAGCTATAATAAGTGGATTCCTTAACTTGTTGTGTTGTTCCTTTGTAGTTTCTTTATTGCATTCTGAAAATGTGGTCACTGATTTGACATTTAGCAGAGGGCAATGGTTCTATTCCACTTTATGGCTACAGCTTAGTTGTCAGAAGGTGAATATAAGAATCATAAAGCATTTTTCACCCAAAAAGGAAGGTCAAATTTATGATCCAATGTAAATCCTCAATCAAATGGAAATATCAGAAAATATACTCCTTACAAACAGGCTATTTTTTAACTGAAATCCAAAGTAAAACTACAGTAAAAGATCAAAATCATGTATGTGGTTATATTTCTAAATATGTCATCTGATATGGAAAATAATACATATAATATACAGCATTTGCGTAGTTTTTTAAAACATGTCATTCTATTTTCTTGTTTATTTTACTATGCTATAACTAATATTGTTATAACTAATCATTGTTCAAGGTTACAAATGATTAAAATATTAAACTATTTGTACTATCTCCTTAAATTATTCAAATATATTTCAAGATAGCATTGTTATCCCTTCATCTATTATGAAAGTGATTTTTATGAAAGTGACTTCAAAAGTGATTTTAAAATTATTTTTTCATCAAAATGAAATTTGACTCTGATATAAAATACAATTATTAAGTTAGATATTTTGAGCATTATGAACTTGAGTAAGATACTGGCTTACCACATTTTTGTTTTCATTGGTCAATCATATATAGTCACTCTCCAATGAGTTTTACACAGGAATTATCTTGACACACATTTAGAGCTTATTTTAACATACTATGTTATAATAGACCTTCACTCATGTCTGTTTTTTCTTGATTTGGAATAAAGCACACATTAGGGGTAGGAGAGTTGGGTTTGACAGGAGAATGATCTTAGGGGGAAATAAAGCTGGTTTTATAAGGGTAATGCTTACGTTAAAATAAGAAATTGTAGGTTTTTTGTTTTGTTTTGTTTTGTTTTTTAAAAAATCCATATTATATCTAAAGATTGTTCCACTTCTAAAACATTGGGAAGCAAGCTGGCTAAAATTTGATAGCAAATACTTTCAAGATCATGTAGTGATACAGAGCAAATTGTAGGAGATAGGGGAGACTTAACATCCAACAAGTTCTTGAGAAGGAGATACAAACAGCTTAAAAAAATACAGTTTTTTGAGCTTCAAAACTTTGCACTCTCTGAAATGCCAGAAGCACTATTTATTTCTTACCTTTTTGCCTTATTGCACACTGTCCCCAGATGATGTTGTGTGTGGTATAAATTAGACAGACAGTTTATTGAATCTACTTTTAGTCCATCTTCTATAACACACAAGGCATCACTTTCAAGGTGTCACTTCAGAGAAATAAAGGCAGACTAGAGCAATATTTTAAGTCTGGCCAGATAAAAAATGGTTTGGAAAACTGCTAGTGCAATAATATTGGAATAGCTCAGCAAGATACACAGTGTATTGGATGCAATTTTAACTTTGATTATTGAGTCAGTTTCCTGTATTTTCATAAAATTTTGTGTAATAGATACATATTAGTCATAAAAAAGGGGAGTTGAAGCATAATTTTTTTCCATTCAGTTGAAGCCTTGCCCTTTCTTCCATAATTATTTCCAAACCATGACTTGGGCAAGTCTCTGAATATTTGCTAGATCGTGAAGGAAGGTAGAAGAGAAACAGACATTGTTAATATTGAAATAATTTATTCATCTTATATATTTGATGGTTATCAAAATCCAACTATCTGTACTTTACATTTATAAGAACATAGTTTTACAGTTCCTCCTAGAGGAAAGGAGACAAATTCACAGAGCCAATCAAAGCAGGGAATATTCCCACAGAGACAGATTCTAGGTAGAGAGAATAAATGGCTCTTTCAATTCTTACAGAAGTACCAGGAGTTATGTAGTCCTGTCTGTATTATTAACGATACAAAGAATATGAACTCTTACCGCTTAGCTTGAATTTACTTTCAAAGAATTTATATACGTCAATGATATAAAAAAGAGGTACATGTGGATTTTTAGTTAGAAGCGCATAGCACCCTAGAATTTGATATTGCATTTACCTAAGCACCAGAGATTTCAAGGAAATATTTATGTTAAGTGAATAACACCATCAAGTAAATTTTAGGTCTTTGTTTTCAAGCTTTAATATAACTCATGAAAAGGTCTAGTAAGGAATATGAAGAACAGTCTAATCTAATGCAACAAAGAAGCAGGCCTGGAGCAGAACTTGTCTCTGACTACAAGTTTCAAGGTTTCTCATTTCAACTGTGTGAAAGAATTAAATTAGACTGGAAAGAAACATGAGATGAATTGAGAATTTTCTGAGTTAGTACTTTTTGTGTTTGTGTGTATATGTATATATATATATATATATGTATTTGTATATATGTATGCATTTTTCTTTTTTTTTCAAACTACTAAATGAAAAGAGGTCCTGAGGGAAACAATGATGGCTGTTTCCTCTCACAAGAGAGTGACAGTCTGTCTGGTCATTGTTTGTGGCTTACAGGTGATATGTGCCGAAATTTCCCCTACATCTGATATTTGATCACCACACACAAACACAAATAAATCTATGTTCCCTGTTGAAAGGAAGAAAATAGGGATTGGTGACTGTTCTTAAGTAGAAGGTATATACTATACACTAGATTGGATTGATTAAAATTAGCTCCCAAAACAGTACCATGTGCAATATACACTGTGGAAAACAGCAAATCAGGGATTAAAAAATTTGAAAGACAGTTCATCAAAAACCAAAAACTCAGAGGGAAAATCAAACCCAATGCTAATGTGTTTTCATGCACAATTTTTCCTGTCTTTTGACATACTAGGAAGTGCCCTATCCTTCCATCCTTTCACAACAAGCAGAGGTCTGAACGAATGTTCACACCAGTAATCCTCCTAGAAGAGTAGATTTGAGAAGACTCACTATCTTAAAATTTCAAAGAGCAAGCTGTGGATTTCATAAATCCAACTCAGAGCTCTTATAATTAAATACCTAATTTCTGATGCTCTCTTCTACTATAACCTTAATATGAATCAATGTCTCACTTGTTTCTAAATTTAACATAGTCTCTATAATTTCTGGTTTTATAACTCTGATCCTGTTACTGTATAGTAAAGATTTTAGTATTTGGAACTCCTATTAGTTGTTAAGAAATTTCTGTACAGAAATCAACATTTTTTTTTAGAACATTTCTTTTAATTCATATATTAAAACATATGTTTCCCCGATGTGAAACTGTAAGGAGACATGCCAGGGACTCACTGGGTTGCTGGCCATAAGGAACAGTAGCCATTGATTTGCTTAGTCATGCCCACTTCCAATTGATGGGGGCTGTAAAAGGCACCTAACCATAGACCTACAATTGAGAGCCCAGCCCATGCAATCGAGGACTGAAAGGGGCACCTAACTGTAGGCCTACAATTGATAGAGAGCTCAGCCCATGTATCAATAAAGGGGCAGTGAGGGGCACCTAACAGCAGGCCTACTGGTTACAATTGATAGGTGAGCTCAGCCCACACACATGTGCAAAGAAAGACCCAGTTGCAATTACACTGTCTCACAGGACATAACCAATGGACATTGGCTTTTATTGGGTGTAACCAATCACCAGCCCATACCACTAACTCAGCCCACACCACCAACTTGGAACTGCTTTTAAACTGCTGGTCCTGCACATTTTTGGACTTGCTCCAAGGACATCAGTGAGACCGGCCATCTTGTCCTTGGATCAGCTCCACCATTTCCTGACATCCAGCCATCAGCTGAAGAGAACCACCATACAAGGACAACATCTGCTCTTTGGCTAAGAGAAGTCACCTGGCATCTAAGGTACTTTGGGGCTCATGGTTGCCCTAGGATTGTGTGAATTAATTGTAATGTTTAATTCCCTAGGATTATATGAATTAATTGTAATATTCAGTTGCCCTGGGATCGTGTGAATTGCAGGTAGTGCTTAGTTACCCTAGGATAGTGTAACTTACCTGTAGTGTTTGATTAGTGTGCATCCAATGCTAGTTGGGTACTCCAGCACACTCAATACTTTTTTGCATTAATTAATTATATTTGATGATTGTTGTGATTGAACATACACTTGCATTTAAAGACAATCCTCTTCTGAGTAATTATTAATTATGTATGCTGCTCAGGATAGAGACCATTTCTGGGTCATATTTAGAAGTAGAATTATCTTTCTCTTCATTTCTGCAACATATCTATTGCAGAAGAAGAAAAAAGAAAAACATTATTTTCCTTATCCTAGCACTTTTCTGATCATTTGTTTTCTACTCTCAGTAAACAATACTTTCTTGGTTGTAATCACTCTATTTGAATCCATAGGGTTTTTTTTCTTTCTTTTTTTTTTTTTTCTTTTCTTCCTTTCTTTTCTTTTCTTTCTTTTTTCTTTTCTTTTCTTTCTTTCTTTCTTTTTTTTTCTTTTTTTTTTTGTGTGTGTGTGTGTGTTGTGTGTGTGTGTGTGTGTTGTGTGTGTGTTTGCATTTGGTTTGGTCTTAAACTCACCACCATTTCCAAAACAAATTAATCTACCACACTTCAGTGCATGCTGTATAACCCACTCTTTCTTATGAACTCTCTTTATTTTTCATGGTGAATTATAAAAGGAAACTTGCAAAGTCCAAGCAGAGTCCACAGACCACACATACACCATAATCTCACACAAGAGATTCATTGTCAGTATCAAGGAGCAAACCTACAAAGCTGTCCCTCTGAGGAGGGCAGCAGCGAGTCGACACTCACAGAGCAGCTTTATAGCCCACAGGGAGAATTCTACATGCCTGCTTGGGGGTTGTGACATGGGCTAGGGTGGGGTTGACCTTTGAGTAGTTATGTGTCTTAGGGGAAGCTAAGCATAGCCTCAGGACCAGAACTTAGGGGTTCCTAGATAAAATGGCTCCTGAGTTAAAATGGCAGATCTGATGCCAATATTCCTCCCTTTTTGGTTTTATAGATACTGAGGGTGAAGAGCAATGGTCTTTAAGGGTGGAGGAAGGGCTTTGAAGGTGCAAAGCCAGATGACCAAAAGGAGGCGAATTAAAATCTCTGGGCAAGGCTTTATTGGAAATACATGCTCTAGGGCTGAACTCTCCCGTCCATCAGAGTGTCTGGGAGAATCACGCACGTGTTATGCAGTACAGAAAATTTTAAAAGGCCCCATCAGGAAGGGGAGGGCTTAAGACAGGAAGAAAGGGCCTGAGGTAGGAAGAGGAGGTGTTCTAGAGTCCTGTGTCCTCTGGGACTGGTCAGGGGATCCTGCTGAGGTCAGAGTCCTTCTGGGATGAGTCAGGAAGAATGGCAGTGGCCATACTTTGTGTTCCATGTTCCTTTGTGCATGCTGCCCACGGCCTCGGTGGTGGCCATGTTGGTGTGTTCTGCATTAGCCTCGCTAACCTAACACAAGGCATCAGTATTTTTTTTTTTTTTTTTGGTACCAGGGATTGAACTCAGAGGTGTTAATGCAGAAAAACTGGGATGACAGCAAACTTCACAAATCAGCTCAGCACTTTATTCAGGAACGAAGCTTCACACAGGAACAGGGGATGCAGGGACGAGGTGATGCTGTGATGAGACACAGTTCCCTGGTGGAAAATGAACCCCTGAACAAAGAAAGGGACTGGGTTTATATAGATTATCCCGGGGAGGTGGTTTGGGGAACATATCAGTTTTCTTGAGCGCTTATGAATTTGGGGTTTGCTCCATCAGTCAATGAGACTGTCAGTCATAGTGCTCAGGAATTTGATCTCAGGGGTCTTGTGCCCTGCAAGTTAATGCCTTCAATATGGCAAGACATTTCTGCTTGTAATGAACACCTGGAAGACATTTATCAGGGAAGATAAAGGCAGTCAATGCATGGCTATTTTTCTTTCTTTAATGTCCACACCTATCAAGGGGTAGTGGACCACTGAGCCACATTCCCAGCCCTATTTGGGGTTTTATGTAGAGACAGAGTGGTTGCTCAACTCCTCAGTGTTGCTGAGGCTGGCTTAGAACTCGCGATTCTCCTGTCTCAGCCTCCCAAAGTGCTGGGATTACAGGCGTGCACCACGGCGCCCAGCTCATCAGCATTTCAATACCTCTTGAACTTGCCAGATCCAAATTGGCCTCCTTGATCTGACCTGACTAGATATACCTTTCTACATTGACTGCCTGTGTAATTCTGGCTTCACTTTCTCCTCTAATTTTAAGAACTCCTTACTGCTTTAAGGAAATGGGTCAAAGCCTGATGTGTCTTGTTTGAGCTGAGGGGGGGCAACGTGAGGTGGGGAAAGCAGCTTGGAGTTCCCATTTAGAAGTTGAGTCAGATCAAGTCTGATTGGAGAAGAACAGGGTGTAAGTTATCTGGGGTGCTTGCTTCTATGAGAAAAACAAAATGATATGTGAGTAACAAAATAAATGTTGCAGCATCTAGAACATGTCAATGAACATCACGAAGGTGATAGAAGACAAAAAATAATCTCTCACCAGGAGGTGTAAGAGTTGAGAATTTGTTCCCATAACAAGGCTGGAGAGGACAAGGCATGTAAACACAATATTTAATTAAATTCTTTTAAAAAAATTAAACATTTAAAATTTTAAAAATTAATAAAAACACTTTGTTCACTGTCAATATAAGCAATTATGATTTTTTGATATTTCGTGAAAATAAATAGATATCAAGGAAAGAAAGTGGAAATAAAGGAAAGAAAGAGGCAAGGAAGAAGTGAAGGAGGGAGGAAGAGAGACAGAGACACAGAGAGAGAGACAGAAAGAGAGAGAGAGAGAGAAATTCAGACACATAAACCTAGAGAAGAATGAAGTTGTGTAGAGAGGAACTCTCCAAAAATTTGATACAGTGAGTTTAGGTGTGAAAAATCTTTAGGAGAAGCACAGGTATATGCACCAAAGAATCAATGGTTGAAGTTTCAGGAGTTTGGGAACTAATCATAAAGTATAGCATCTTTTGTGATGTGCACAAATGGATTCGGTCAGGATTTGGCACCTACTTTTCAGCCTTGTGAAATGCATACTTTTAATTTACTCTGAATCATTTGTTGTAATAATCACTGGCTGTGAGTTAAAACAAAGTTGTACTCTTGGAATTCTTTCTAGAGACCTACACAATTTGAAGGTGGTTGTAGGAACTCTGAAATAGACCTGGATATTTGAGACAATATGTTCTTAAAGCTACTTGAGTGCATTTTTAAAAATGTGAGTTGAATTCTCCCTATAAATTTGATTTTGGAAAAAAATGAAAATTAAACCAAAGAAATTTTCAGGCTTGTATTTTTGAAAGACTTCAAATAATATAAACCCTACATATATTAAGGAACTCATAAAATGTATTATGTATTGCTTAAATAAGAAAGTATAAGTCTTACATCAGCATGAAGAACAAAGGAATGATACAATATTGGTTTTTTCAAAATTAATACCTGTATTCAGCTACATCTCCAGCTCTTTATTTTGCAGAATTACTCCAAAATACCAAAAAAAGAAATTTCAAATTGAGTGATAACTCAGATAATTCAAAACTACTGCTAATTGAAAGAAAAAAGACTGATACAATTTGAAACTCTTTCCAGCATGATATTACACACTTAAAAAATCCAGTCCCAGGCATATTCCTCAAATTTCTCTTAATTATAAAAGTCTTTCAGTCCTTTAGGAACCTCCTCTCAGAACACACTGTGTATCTCATCTTTGAATCAGCAGCACTTTGTAAGGTGCTTGTAGGGGATCTTTAGTCAAGGAAGGTAGGAATAGAAGGGTAGCTTCTACTGGCAAAGAAGACTCAATGTAATATAGGAGTTTGATAGCCCCTACTCTGTAGGGTTCCCATTCCAATTTTCATCATTCTCAAGATGAGATTCTGGGTTTGGTGTTCACAAATCCTGTCCCTGCAGCTACAGGTGATAAGAGATTCTGCTGGGAAAGCTATAGAAACTTTATGGTCATTCACTACATGCTTGAGCAGGGAATTTCAATATCTGAGGTTATTCTTTCCTTTCAACACTTCCTCCAGCTCAGTTAGGAACAACCAGAAAATAAAATTACATTTCTTAAATATAACTAAAATCTTCTAAGGCTGTAAACACATGGACACACAGAACCTCCACTTTGATATATGTATTTGCTTAAAAATAGCCAAAGACACTATTTTGTGTAGTTCTATTACCACATTATGATGTAATTTCACATAGATGCACAAGTAGTGCCTATAACTGGGAATAGTCATTAATTCCTTTAAGTCCAATCACATTATAGAGCCAATTCTAACAAAACCCCATAGTCAATTTAGAAAGTACATCCTTAAGATTCTGTTTCTCTGGAATCACTTCTGCTTAAATCTGTGTGAGTCAGAGGTTAACCAAGGATTATCCAATGTGGGATATATTTAAACAGGTTTATTTCAATAATGACTTATGGGATTGTGAGACTGTTCAAAATTCACAGGGCATGCTTTCAGGAAGGGCAGGTTAAAATCTTGGGCCAAAGCTGCTGTACAGAACTATATTTTTGCACTTTTTTTTTTTTTCAGGAAAAAGCTCAGCTCTGATTTTAAGGGCTTTAAATTAATTAAATCAAGTTCATTCAGTCCATAATAATCAAGTCCATATTATTCAGTCCCTTACTTAACATCAACTGATTATGGATTTTTTGCATATTGACAATATACCTTCAAAGCAACACACAGATAGGGGTTGACTGAATGACCAAGATCTGTAACTGTAACTCACCTCTGCTGAGACATCTCATGATCATCACACACACTTACAAAAGAGGGTATATTTATGTTTGGGTTTTATTTGGCAGTCCCTGACTTAAACATGATATGCTTTGGCAATATTTGACGTAAAGCTTTTCACATGTATGTCCTTGTTTTGTAGTTGAAGTTATATTTATACACTTAAAATGACTTTAAAATAAGTTTTGAAGCTAAAGAAATATTCCAAATAATACTGCCAGAAAAGGATCCTATTTGTTAGTAGTCAGTCCAGCAATGATAATCCTAGATCTGACAAGAGCTTTCTTTTGGGAATAACAGAGGACAGGGACAAAGTGAAACAGTTGCAAAATTTGGTGTATATTATAACCAAACCATATTCCAAATAATGTAATGTTTCCTTTTCTTTATTCCCTGAACAATAATATGATTTTTTAAATGTTTTAGTCTTGCAACATGCTGCTTTACAAGTCAATATAGATTTATTTATTTATTTATTTTTGGTACTGGGGATTGAACTCAGGGGCACTTGACCACTGAGCCACATCCCTAGCCCTATTTTGTGTTTTATGTAGAGACAGGGTCTCACTGAGTTGCTTAGCACCTCGCCATTGCTGAGGCTGGCTTTGAACTTGCGTGCCATTGCGCCCAGCTAAGTCAATATAGATTTTTTAGAACAGAGCAACACAGGTAGTATATGGGGAGAAGTTTGCTATTGACATAATTATGTAACATAATACAATTCTGTGTTTTAGAAAATAAGGAAAAATCATCATTTGTGTCCAATATACTATTTGAGGCTCCAAGAGAGAAATTGTAATTTCATTGTCTCTGATGAATTAAGTGTATAATGTCACTTCACAGAGGTATTAAGTTTGTTGCAGGAAAAATGCAAATGGAAATTCATGGGAAAAATTAAAAATATTTGAAGTTTGAATCTCTTGAAATCGGAAAATCATTGAAATGACTATTTTTTTCTATTTTTTTTTGGTACTGGAGATTGAACTCAAGGACACTCGACCACTGAGCCACATCCCCAGCCCTATTTTGTGTTTTCTGTAGAGACAGGGTCTCACTGAGTTGCTTAGTGCCTCACCGTTGCTGAGGCTGGCTTTGAACTTGCAATTCTCCTGTCTCAGCCTTCCTAAGTGCTGGGATTACAGGCTTGTGCCACCGCACCCGGCGAAATGACTATTTTTACTTTTAAATATAGTGGATATTTGAAAGAAGAAACACATATTTCTAAGTAATAAATACCTTCAAAAGCTAAGCATAAAGTAATGCATGTATACATATGTGTATATGTACACACATGTGGGCACAACATACATTTGTGTGTATGAGTGTATATACATATATATATATGCACATTTTGAAAAACACATTATTAGAGAACATTGTTTTTAGTTTGAGAGTGAGAATGAAACTTATTAAAATACCTTATTTCCATATTTCAGATTCAAATGAATATAGAAATTACATGGAACTTAAGAAACAGCAAGTCAGTCAGGTGAGAACATAATAAAGAATGTTCCTGAGGAAAACTCACCAGGTTCCTTCAAAAGATTTGTATGCCATAAAAAATAACCTTTCATGGGTACAGTGATATTTTAGATATTTAGAGATTAAGGGTGCATGCCATATGTTTTGTGTCAATACTAGTTGACCTTTGAACAAGAAACAGCAGAAAAAAAGTGTGGGGAAAATTTGGTGAACTCTGTTGTCCCGATGTTGTGTGATGTTAATAAAATAAAATCTGATGTTATTAAATGTGGTAATCTCAGATATGCCAAAGAAAATTATTTATGTGTTTATAGAATGAAACTTAGCTTTCCAATTTTGACCAGTAAGTCTTGAATACAGAAGTAAGGAAGACATAATGTGAGAAAATTTGTCCAATTAGCAGACATCAGCAATTTTTAAAGAAAGTTTCTGGGAGTCTGCTTCACAATATCTCTGTTGATTTCATTGGCCAGAATTTTACTACACATCTACATGCCCACAAGAAGGTCTGCAGTTATAAAACTTTCTCTGGTCAGAAGTAAAGATAAATGTGAGAATTCTATCACTATAATAGAGGATATAATAGTTGTTGGGAGTACATTAGTAAACTTATTTAGACAGTTGTCATGAGAATAAAAAATGAAAAGTAGAATATTGAAAATGAATGAAAGGAACAGAACTTCTGTGTTCACAGTACCTTCTCCCACATTTTCCCCACTTTCAGGAAAAGAAGGTTCTGGATACTTACATTCTAGGTTTTGCTTTCTAATGCACTCATGGAATTAGTCCATTTCAGTGAGTTTTCTAATTTTTGAAAAATCAGATTTTTTCCACACAGAAAACGGATTTAAAAGAGATTAAATTCTGGGCTTGGATTGTGGCTCAGTAGTACAGTGCTCGCCTCGTGTGCGTGAGGCACTGGGTTCAATCCTCAACACCACATAAAAAAATAAATAAATAAAATAAAGATATGATGTCCATCTACAGCTAAAAAATAAAAAAAGGAGATTCAATTCTTCAGGGGTGTGGAATATAAGAGTAAAGTATTAATGCAAAAAAAGAAAATGAGGAATTAAAGAGAACAGCAGGGTCTGGTAAGGAAATTATTTGGGGGAAGAGATTCTTGTTCATTTCCATAAATGGCAAAATTGAGAAAGAAAGAAGAAAAAAGGATGAGATAAAAAAAAATTTCTGGGAAATTTCTGAGTTTGTATTTGGAAAGAAGGGAAAGAAGGGAAAAGTGGGGATATTATGAAAGATGTTTATATTTTGATGAATGATTACAATTTCAATTATGTTTTTGGTTTTATTTTCTCAAAATTATTTATTTTGAGGCTACAATTTTGAATTGCATTCAGAAGTACTAAATTATTCTGAAAGCAAATAAGGAAATGCATGTATGTTTGAACTTAAAATAAACTGAGTAATCAAATTTTCAGGGAAATTATTTGAATGGGGTTTAACAATAGACTTTTATCTAAAAGTCAATTATTTTCTTTTGTCATATGAATCATTCTGAAAGTTGTCCCATGAATTCAATAATAGTTACTATGAACTCATGTTTTTTGTTTGTTTCAATTTGTATGTGGCAAATTTGGTTGTAATTTTATTTTTTTTCCCTATAACCTTAAAAGAGAATACATGCAAGTGGTATAGGTAGTTTAACCAGAAAGTCAGTAATTAGTGGAAGAAAACAAAGTAAACAGGTAGTCAGAGAATGATCATCAGAAAGAGAGATGCAGAAAAATAGGTTAAGAATTGTCGGCAGGGATGTGGGGAAAAAGTACACTCAAACATTGCTGATGGGAATGCAAATTGGTATATCCAGTATGCAAAGCAGTATGGAGATTCCTCAGAAAACTTGGAATGGAACTAACATTTGATCCAGCTATCCCACTTCTCTATTTATACCCGAAGGCCTTAAAATCAGCATGCTACATTGACATGGCCATGTCAGTGTTTATAGCAGCTCACAATAGCTAAACTGTGGAACCAACCTAGGTGCCCTTCAGTAGATGAATGGATAAAGAAAATGTGGTATATATATTCAATGGAATATTAATCAGCTTTAAAGAAGAATGAAATTACAACATTTGCAGGTAAATGGATGGAGTTGGGGAATATCATGCTAAGCGAAATAAGCCAATCCCAAAAACCAAGGGCTGAATGTTTTCTCTGATATGTGGATGCTAATTCACAATAAAGGGAGGCAGGTGCTAAGGATAAGTTACTTTAACTTAGGTAGAAGGGAGTGAAAGGAGTGAAGAGAATATGGGGATAAGAAGGACAGTAGAATGAAACAGATATTACCTTATGTACATATATGACTGAATGACCAATGTGATTCTACAACATGTACAATCAGAAAAATGAGAAATTTTATCTTATTTATGTGTGATATCAAAGTGCAAAAATGCATTTTACTGTTGTGGGGGCTTGCCTTAAGATGGCCCTGAGCAGCCAGCTCAAGACTGACCACGCTGCCCTGAGAAAGCCACATCTCCTCACCTGGCTGACCTTTGCTTCCGTGCTTGCGGACAAAGCATGGCTCTAACCTAAATGAATCTATACCATTACACGTGGACAGCCCCCTTCTGCATTCTTAGCTTAGAAACAGTACACCACTGGACCCCCTCCCCTATATAAGCTTGTAACCTCCCCTCAATAAAGTAGTCCCTGCATGAGACAGGGCTCTCTGGAGCGTGGTGGATTCGCATTGGATGGCTTTACCTTTCTCGGCTTGCCCCGTTGGCAGCGCCCAGGGACTCCCCTCTCCCACTGTTCGGAGGAGCTAACACCCGGCGTGCGACCCCTTCAACTGTCATGTATAACTAATTAAAACAAGTTAAACATTTTTTTTAAATTGTATATTTTGCAGTGTTATGTAGTGCTTAAATTTTTTCTCAATCTTTAATACTGTTTGTGGGGTTATGCATGTTATGTTAAATTTCTGAGGCTCTAGTCTATCAAATTGTTGAACAGTTTAGAATTCATTTGAAATGGTAGCCTTTATTATGAGTAGGAGTTAGAATGGACATAGTCCAACAGTTTTCAATTAGCAGGTTCATTGTGATACTTACTCCTGAGTTAATTCAATATTTATTGAATGTAGGCATAGCCTTGCAGGTACAGTATGCAGTTTTGGAATATATAGATTGAAGAAATACTTTAAATTGCACCTAATCTAGTGAAGAAAATTGCCCTCCACATATTAACAGCTAAGTGGAATATGGAAGTACAAATTTGGATATCTTGTGTGAGCAACAGAAGAAACAGAAAAAATATTATCATAAATAGAAACTGAAATGAACTATAAAGGATGAAAGCAATGAGTTAAATTATGAAAGAGGTATTCATACATAGGCACAAAAGATAGGACATGGAGATAAAGAACTCAATTCTTGGAAAAAAAAGGCAAGTGGCTTGGTATTGGTACAACATATATGATCAGGCACAGAATGGCAAAAATTAAAACTGCATAGGACAGCTGTGATAGTATAAAGAAAGGCTTCCAAATTATCCTAATCTGTGTGTGTGTGTGTGTGTGTGTGTGTGTGTTGAGAGGGGGTGGATGAGTAAATAAGTAGCTGTGTACCGGTGTGTGTCCTGTTTTTTTAGTTATTCATTTTTAGTCCTCAGATGAAGAGCACAGAATCATTCATCATCTAACTCATAACATTATCATTGGTCATCACATGCCTCACTTGAACAAAAGGTAAATATGTAAATACATTATTCTTAAGAATATAGTTATCAATATATCATTTATCACATATGAAAACTTAAATTCTGACACTAATTCATTTATTCTTATGTATTCTACTATATTGCGTACCTCCTCCACCCAAGGTAGCCAATATCTTAATTCCATTTTTTTTTTTTTTTTGGTAAATTTGACTTATTTCATGTGAGCACAAACCTTTATTCCAGTCCCACTCCCCAACTCAGATTCAATTCTTCATTAGAATAGTTCTATAACTACATTTGTGACAAAGTATACTGCTATCCACAAAGGCACAGAAAAAAGTAATGCAGAGATTTAAGAATACCAGCTTCTCTTCAATTTCATTACCACAGCAGACCTATCCCCAGTGGTCTAACTACTCCTATTATATTTATGCTATCTTAAGAAACTGGATGCTGGAGAGTGTCTGGCAATGATGCATGGGCCTTCAAAATCTCCTCAAGGTGTTTCATCTTACTAGGTCATTGTGACCAAATTCTTGGTACCAGGGATCAAGAGAATGCTGTTAAGTGGGTTCTGTGTATGCAGTTGCCCAAATACAATGATTTTGACTTGGTTTCTAGTGTCTACTGTGTCCACCCTCAGCAAGGCCTGGCTCAGGCTCTCCATTTCTAGGATTATGGTTCTGCTGGGTAAAAGATCACATCCACCAGGCAGGCCTCCAGGTAGAACACAAAAGCATGGTTTAGTAACTGCCAAGAAAGCACCAGGGCCAAAGGAAAACCCGAGGCAGAGGAAATAGCACCTGAGCAGTTTCTTCAGTGAGTGCAGCCATTGTCCCTTTGTTCAGCATGGCCTTAGCAGCCCCAGCAAGGCCGACCATGATGCAGCCTGTGGCCGAATATCATGGTGCTCCAAGTAGCTCTCTGACTTCCTCCAGCTTAATTCCCTCTTCATTGTTTTTATTTAAAATTAAATTTGGTTACATTTCCAGGAATTCCTATAAAGTATAGGGTTTCATATAGGCCATTTTTTTATTTATAAAAATAGTATAATGCTTTATGCAATTTCTTCAGATTTTTAAACCAAATATATTCATAGAACTCATCTTTCATATCACAGATTGCTAGAGTCAGTTTACTCTGAGCACTTGAAAATATTTTATTGTTTTCATATTTCGCACTTCTGACCATTAGACATGTTTTTTACTGTTCTGAACAGTGTTATACTTAAACCATTTTGAATATTATTCTATGATAAATTTATATGGTTTTTATTTAATATTATTCAAAAGTGAAATACATGGATAGTAAGGGTATGAATGCTAAAATTTACAGGGTAATGTAAAAGTATTTTTAAATGGTTGTACAAGCTTGTTATATACAGTATCTGCAAAGTTTCAACAATAGCTTATGAGTTTGTGATGAACGACATTCTTTCAAACACATGGTATTCTCATACTTCCTGATTTTGCATTGAAAATGTATAAAATTGAATCTCATTCTGTTGCCAATTTACATTTATCTTATCATAAATATGACTGAATATCTCTTCATATCTTCACTGATTATATGCATTGCTCCTCTTAAAGTGCTTTCTCATGTATTTTTTACGTTTTATATTAGATTGTCATTTTCATACTGATCTGTAGGAGTTCTTTATATTTCTTTATTGGTTATGTGCATCACAAATATTTCTCTTTAGTTTGTAACTTGTATTTTCAATTTCTATAAAGTGTTTTTGATATAGAAGGTTTTTCATTTTAATGTGATCCCATTTATCAATCTTTTGTTTTATGAATGGCAATTTTTGTCTTATTTAAGAAATTCTTCACTACCCCAAGCTCAGAAATAGAGCAATTGAATGTGATACAAATCTTTAAAAGTAATACTTTTGATATTTATCTCCTTATTTCATGTGGATTTAACTATGGTTAATGATGTAAGAAAGGAATACAATTCCATTTATTTCATATGAATAATCATGTCCCTGGAATATTTATTAAGAAATTCAGTTTTCCTTATTGACTTTTCAAGCTCACTCCATCATATTGCAAGGGGCCATAAAATAGTTTTTTCACAATATTGTATTCTATAGGGAAAATTATTCAACTCCATTCCACTTAAATTATTTTCTAATTAATAATATATTAATTACTGTCATTTTTAAGTATTAATATGCTGTAGTACATGTCCTCTCTCCTTATTTTCTTATTTCAGAATAATAGAATTGAAATTAACATTTATATATAAATTATATATTCAGAAATCTAAATTTTCCTATTTATAATAATTTTAAGTTTACAATGTAAATCAATATTACTTTTCATATGATAGCATTTTAATTTCAACCTAACCAACATTTGTTATGCCATTATTACAATGTTTCATCATTCTAAATTTACATTTTTTCAAATGTCTTCCATTTATTAAAATTATCATGTAAATTTTTCATTCCCTAATCTTTTGATATGTAAATTCCATTGTAATAATTTATAGGCTAAACTACCCGTGTCTCCCGGAAACATATATATTGTGTGTTTACTTTTTTTATAAAATTTTGGAATCAAATTGCTATAATTTTAAGAAAATATACACCAGTGAAATAAGCTTGTTTACATAGAACTATTCCTAATTTGATATTATGCTTGTCCTGGCTATCTGACCTATGAAAACAGTAAATCTATGTAATTTTTTAGACCTCGTTACCTCCTCTTAGAATTGTTTTGAGTTTTTATTGTAAGGATTTCACATATGCATATACTCCTCATGTATTCCTCAGTATTTAATGATGTTGATGCTATTTTAAATGTTATTTTTCAATTTCAATGTCAAATTGATAATTGTTTGAAATAGAAAATGAATTAAATTTTGGTTATTAAGTCCAAATCCTGATTGATAATAAGAATTTTATTTTTTAGATTCCTGAGTATACACTTTACACACATTTATGTCATTTACAATTGAAGACAGCTTCCTTCTTCCTTTCAAATTTTATATTTTGGTTGCTTTTAGGGCCTAATTAAAATGGCTAGGACTTCTAACATAAGATTGAACAAATGGTATGGGAGCAGATATTTTGCTTTTGAGCTCAGGTGGAAATTCGTTTGTGTTTTGTCAATAGGTTTATAATTTTTAAGATTTTTATTTATGACCTTTATGTTTTTGAGGAAGTTCTTTTCTGTTCCTGATTTCCTGAGCATTTTCAAAATATTTGTATTAAAAAATGTGTTATATTTTATTAGTTAGTTGTACTTCTAAATCTACTGAAAAGGTCATATTAGTTTCTTTTACCCTGGAGTCATTGTGGATGATATTGATGAATTTTCAAGTGTCAAAGCAACATTGACTTATTGCCCTTTTAAAATATTATTAGATTCTATATAGTAATATTTTCTCATTAATTTGCATCTATTTTCATAGTTTTTCTTTTTACAGTGTCTTTATTTGGTTTATGATGACAATGTGGCTTCATGAAATTAGCTAGAAAATATTTTCTTTTTCTTTATTTTTCTCTATGAGTTTTTGATTGCTTTTATTGCCCCTTCAAGTTTTGAATAAAATTCCCTGGTGTACCATTCAACTTTGCAGGTTCTTTGTTAAGAGATTTTTGATTACTAATTCTACTTCTCATTTCTTTCAGTTATTTGTGTCTTTTGAGAAACTTTTCCATTTCTTCTCTATCAAATTTATTGAAATATTCTCTTTTGACACCTTTTAAAGTAGATAGGTCTACTATGGCATTTTCCCTCTCCTCATTGGTACTGCTTATTTGTGACATCTCCCTCTTTTCATCATGATTAGATTAGCTAATGGTCTCACAATGTTATTAGTTGTTTTTAAATTAAATTTCACTATCATTGACATTTTTTCTTCTTTAATCTGATGATGAGTGATATTCTTAATTATTTCTTTTTGTAAAAAAATGTTTGAGGGGGCTGGGGTTATAGCTCACTGGTAGAGTGTTTGCCTAGGATAGGTGTGGCTCTGAGTTTGATCCTCAGCACTATAGAAAAACAAATAAATAACAAAAAACAAATAAATAAAATAAAAGTTAAATTCTTTTTTAAAAGTTTGGGGATTTTTTTTCTTTTTTTTTTTCTACATTTTACTTCCTTTCTTTGTGGTTTTGGTCTAGGAATTATCTCTAGCAATAGAGTGAGAGAGACTGTGAGGATCTCCTGATGTTTCTTCATCTAGGCCTCACAATGCTGCATTGCATGTTTTTCAATTTATCAAGATTCTTTCATATCCTAGAGCTATAATTGTTTATAGTGAAAAATTAGTCCATTCCTTATTATATCATTAGGACCACAAGTGAAGTTTCATGATAGCACTATTCTTTCCTTACTGGGAATTGAACTCAGTTCTCTACCACTGAGCCACATCCCCAATCCTTCTTATTTTTTATTTTTTAAATTTGAGACAGGATCTCATTAAGTTGTTCAGGCTGGCCTTGAAATTGTGATCATTCTGCCTCAGACTCCTGAGTCACAGGAATTACATACCAACTCCACAGACTTTAAGATAATCATTTTTAAATACTTTGATAAAATTGGCACAATATTAGAAGTTAAATTGAAACACATGCTGATTAATACTGAATTTTTAGAAACATGAAATTTCTCAATTCCTAAGGAAAAATGTATTATCATTTTAGTGTTATGTATTTTGTATCCCAGGCAGTGTGTCCTATTTTAAGAACAGTTTTTAATAATGCTCTTGAGAAAGCAAAAATCACAGGGACCAACAAAGCCAGTAAAAAGTGCTCCTTTTTAAACACTAAAGACACTTACCTACCACCTAGTTCAACAATGGAAGAAGCTAGAATCTGTCTTCCTTTATGGCAGCTGCTATGTATGTACATATACAATGTTATCCTTATCCCTTTGGCCATGATTTTGCTTTCTATGCTTTTAGTTACAAGTGTTCTAGTATAATCTCACAATATTAAATAGAAAATTCTAAGTATAAACAAATTACAAAGTTTAAATTGTATGCCATTCTGAATAGCAGAATGAATTCTCACAACATTCTTCTCCATCTTGCCTTAGACATGAACCATCTCTATCCAGCATATCCATGCTGTAAATCTCCCTCCCTCATTTGTCTCTTCATAGCCATTCTGAATTGATTGTTGTAGTATGGCAGTGCTTGATATCATGCCTATTTCATTCACTTCAGTTCTTTTCTTCATGTAGGCATTGAATCATATCATCACAGGAAAGAGAAGGCTGAGGGTAAATATGTGGTTAAAATGAGGGTGAATGTGTATATTAAATATCTGAAAATGAGTAAGTAAGGGAAGATACACCATAGATCAACCTGGCCTTAATTGAAAATTTTTTTAGTTGAAAGCAATTCTTGTTTCATGAACTATGTGCTTGAGATATGGGCACACACATAAAATAAAATGATAATTACATATCCAAGCTAAAAACAAAAACTCTAAACATTTTAATGTATTTAGTCACCAAAATTTTGTTCCCTAAGAAAGCAAATAGAAAAACAAAATTCACTTTGTATGTTGATAGCTTCTGGCTAAATCTTTTTTTTTTTTTTTCTCAATCTTAAACATACCTATTTTGAGTTGATTTTGTGCAAGATGAGACATAGGGGTGATATTTTATTCTACTACATATGGATTTCCAATTTTCCCAGCATCACTTGTTGAAGAGGCTATCTGTTCTCCAATGTATGTTTATAGCACCTTTGTCTTGTGTGAGATAACTATATTAATGTGAGTTTCTTTCTGTGTATTCTATTTCATTGGTCTTCATGCTTGTTTTGGTGCTAATACATGCTGTTTTTGTTAGTATAGCTCTGTATTATAGTGGTTCAAAGATCTTGTAATTAGACTAGAAATATTGCACCTGCTAGAAGAAAATGTAGGCCCAAAACTCCAACATATCAGTTCAGGAACTGACTTTCTTGTCAAGACTCCTAAAGTGCAAGAAGTAAAATCCAGAATTAATAAATGGGATGGTATCAAACTAAAAAGCTTCTTCACAGCAAAGGAGACAATCAACATGAGTAGAAAACCTACAGAATGGAACAAAATCTTTCCACCCATACCTCAGATAGGGTATTGATATCCAGAATATACAAAGAACTCAAAACACAAACACAAACACACACACACACACACACATACACACACAGAAAAAACAATAAATGGGCAAAGGAACTAAACAGATACTTCTCAAAGAAGAAATATAAATGGGTAACAAATATATAAAAATGTGTTTAGTATCTCTAGCCAGTTAAAGAAATGCACATTAAAACTACTCTGAGATTCCATCTCACTCCTGTCAGAATGGCATTATCAAGAATACAAGTAACAGCCGGGCGCAGTGTAATCCCTGCACTTTGAGAGGCTGAGACAGGAGAATCCCGAGTTCAAAGCCAGCCTCAGCAATGGCAAGGTGCTAAGCAACTCAGTGAGACCCTGTCTCTACATAAAACACAAAATAGGGCTGGGGATGTGGCTCAGTGGTCAAGTACCCCTGAGTTCATTCCTTAGTACTAAAAAAAAAAAAAAAAAAAAAAAAAGAATACAAATAACAGCCAGGCAGGGGTACGCAGGTCTATAATCCTAGCAGCTCAAAAGGCTGAGGCAGGAAGTTTGTGAGTTCAAAGCCAGCCTCAGCAACTTAGAGAGTTAAATGAGACCTTGTCTTAAATGAGACCCGGTCTCTAAATAAAATACAAAAAAAGGGGGGGGCTAAGGATGTGGCTCAGTGGTTAAGCGCACCTGGGTTCAATCTCAGGTACCAAAAAACAAACAAACAAATAATAAAACAAACACAAAATCATTGGTGCAACCACTCTGGAAAACAGTATGGAGATTCCTCAAAAAACCAGGAATGGAACCATGATTTGATGCAGTTACCTTATTCCTCGGTATGTACCAAAAAGATTTAAAATCAGTATACTACAGTGACATAGCCACATCAATACTTATAGCAGCACAACTCACAGTAGCTGAGCCATCCTAGGTGCCCTTCAACAGAAGAATGGATAAAGAAAATGTGGTGTATATATAAAACAAAGCATTACTCAGCCATAAAGAAGAATGATGTTATGACGTTTGCTGGTAAATGGATTGATCTTGAGACTATCATGCTAAGTGAAATAAGCTTATCCCCCCAAATCAAAGGTCAAATGCTGTCTCTGATATGTGGAAGCTAACCCACAATAAAGGGGGGGGGGTGCAGGCAAGAGATGAGAAGTTCAGTGGAGTAGATAAAGGGGAATGAAGGGGAAGAGAGAGGGATAGGAAAAGGAAAAGCCAATTATATCATTCCTATATACATATATGAATATACTACAGTGAATATTGCTATTGTGTATATCCACAAGAAATTAAATTTTTAAAAATAACTATGAGTAAATGCCTGAAAGAGCAATAGATGGAAGGAAACAGGGATTGGGGAGAGGGAAGGGGAAAGAGAGGTACTAAAATCTGAATTAGAACAAGATATATTTCATGCTTGTGTAATTATGTCAAAATGGATTTTACTGTCATGTATAACTAAAAAGAACCAATATAAAACTACCTATAAAACATTTTCCTATTCTTGGAAAATTCCTGTCATCATATTACGGCAGAGAAGTGTGATTGACTGTGAAAGGCAATTTACATTCAGTACTCTTTTCCTATACCTATTTCAGGAAAAAAAAATGATATTGCCATAAGAGTGTAGAACAATTAGCAAATCAAATGCAAGGATCAATCTGGTCCAATTACATTTTTTAATAGAGTAGAATGATGTTTCCTTCTACATCTTTTTCGTGAATGAGATAACAGAAAAGAAAATGGAACATGACAATTCCACTTCTTTGGCAATTACTAAGCAAGAAAAATGTTGCATATAAAACTTTTTATTCTCTTATTAGAAATTTGAATCAGAGTTTCTAATGATAGTTCCTTTTCTGAAATTGTACATCAGACAGTTTCCAAGATGATATAGAAGAATCTTACAAATTAAATGCTATCATCAATGTTAATAACCTAAAATACTTTTAAAATGGTTCCTTTAGTGTGATATATCAAGAAAAGAAAACTATATTCTATCAGTACAGATGCATTATTTGTATTGTGAGAAGAAGAATAGGTATTTTTGAGAATTGCATTTATTACACAAAATATTATCATTAATCTAACAATAAGATCTAGGGATATTACTGCAATATTCCTTTCATAGGTAATACAGAATAGTGAATAATATGTTTATATTAACAGAGAAAAAGTGAAAGAATCTACATTGTTATTATTTTTATTTCACTGAAGTATAACATACATACTAAAAAAGTACATATCATAGCTATACAACTTATGCATTTTCAAAGAGTAAGAAAATACAGCACTAAGGTCATGGAAGAGAGATTACCTGTATCCAAAATGCTCTTGACTTATCCAGGCACCATCAGGTAATTATCCTTCTTATACTTAAAACAATACATTTCCTATTCCATTGACACTAGATACAATGGAATTGGTACCTGGCTTGTTGTATTCAATATGATGCTTGCAAACTTTGTAATTTCAACTTTTCAGTTTATAATGCTCTAACATGTCACATTACAATAATTCACTATCATTATCTATCCAGCTCTTGATGAATTGAATCAAATATTTAGCTTCTATGAACAATGCTACAGTATACACTTATGCATGTGGATTGAAGGATGTATGCACACAATTCTTCTGGGTCCATATTACTAAACAGTTTTCTTGAGTTGATGTATTATTTTTCCTTTAATTTATAAGTATAATTGTTCAACATTTTCATGCATACTTGATGTAATTTTTCCTTTTATCTGTTCATCTACTTTTTGTGACTTGGATGAGTATGTAGTAGCATCACAATATAGTTTAGTTACATTTACCTGAAGACAAATAAAGTTGAGTATCCTTAGTTATAAAATACCTATTCAGTTATTTTTTAAATTTTCTATCGACTGCTTATATTTTTATTATTAATACAGCTTTCTTATATCTTCTGGATATGATTACCTTCTAGAAAAAGGAACACAAAGGTGTGAAGAAACCAAGAAATTCACTATAAATGAAAACTAGGGGTCACTTGGTGCCAAGAAAGCAAAATAACTGTGCTATTTTATAAACAGGTATAGAAATACAGTGTTAGACAGGAGATAGTGAGCTCATAAGTGTGCACACAGTTGATTATCAAAATCTTTTTGTTGATTATTTGAGAAAGAACATACAGTTATGTCCAACAGGAATAGACTGTACCAGGGTCAAAGTTTGCAGTCCTTTACCATCTTGAGGTGGTTGAAGCTTATATTTTTGGTTTTGATATTTCCCATTAACATGTTAGTATAAGAAAAAAATTTCTTACAATATTTATTATTTACATTGGTATTCAACACATATGTTTAACTTAAAAGTATCTAAAATTATTTTTTTCTCAAATTCCATAAGAGCTTCTAAATTCTTCATTTTCAAGAACCAATCTCATATCCTAAGCACCTGTAGTATAAGTATTTGAATTGTATTTCAATCTCTTCTCTAAAATAGAAGTTCAGTAGATTAGACAAAAGGGAATGAAGGGAAAGAAGGGGGGACGGGAATAGGAAAGACAGTGAAATGAATCTGACATAACTTTCCCATGAACATACATGAATACACCACAGTGAATCTCACCATTGTATACATCCACAAGACTGGGGTCCTAATTAGAATAAGATGTATTTCATGTTTGTATAAATATGTCAAAATATATTTAACTGTCATGTGTAACTAAAAAAACAAATAAAAATTAATTATTTATGAAACTGTACTATCAAAATTTGTTCAGTTTTTTTCATTTGCATTTCTGGGAATACCATCATCACTCCTAGAAATTCAGACTCTCAGGAATATTTTTTATTGATAATTTAAATTTTTTTCAAAGTTTCATATAGTTATCACTTTTGATGACAAAATTCTGTTTCTATTTTTCTAAAATTATATTTCCTTTGCCCCTCGAATTTAAGGAATTTTCCACATTGTATATAAAATCTGGTTGAAAAAGTTGTAATTCTTAATTAATTAATAAAATATACCACTGTTTTATGACTCCATTTATTCTGTGAGAATTGACTGAAGGGCCATTTAGTTGTTACTATCTCTCTTTTTCACTGGGGGTTCTGATTTTTGAAAGGTACATAAATATGCTTATACATATATACAGATATATAGGTATACTATTATTCACTTTAATGTGCCTATTTCTCCCTCTTTAAATTGTTTATTCCTGCTTGTATTTTCAAACATTTTAAAAATTTTTGACACAGAGAAGTTTTATTGTATGTTGGCCATATTAAATATCAAAAATTCAAATATTAATAATTCTAGGTCACTTTTAACCATCTATGTTTTCTACTCATTTTACCATGGCAACTTTACTTTCAGAATTTTTTCATTTTTTTTATTGTGATCTCATTTTTTCTTGGAACATATCTTCGAGAACTCTGTAAAGACTATGCTGAAGTTGATTTCTCTCACAGAGGATGCCTTCTCTTAGCTAGCTATATGGTTTGCGATCAACCTGTGTTTTTGTCGTCTTCTGTGGAAGATTCCACAGACAGCAGGCCTGAGTCCTCCCTACACATGTATGGGCTAATATGTGATTGTGAATTACGTTGGGGTGGGGTTACTCTTTTATTTTTCTTGCCTTCCAGTTCCAAATTTGAAACAGCGTTATCCTTGAAGTTGCAACTACAGAACAAATTCCTTTTTCTGTTTTTTTTTTCCTGAAATCACATTTTTTAATTTTTTTTTCTTATTTCACTTTACAATGAAGATGTAGCCCCATGGAGACCCATATGTATAAATGTTTTGACATTAGATTCCCATTACATTAGCCATTTGATTATTAAATTTAGATGATAGGTGTATGATAAAGGTCTTTTTTTTCTTTCGTAGTCAGTTTCTATCAACTGCATTTTTAAAATGGTTTAAGCTTAGAAAAAACCACTGCTGCCCTTTAGTAAAATGCATTGGATTAAATTTTCCTGTATCTAACTGCAACACAATTTTTTAAAACCATCAAACTATATTTGGAGACTGTGGCACCGTTAGAGTTTGTATGGTGACCTTGCTTCAAAACTACTCAGAATGGTTGCAGATGTTTTATTGTTACTTTGCTTTATGGTGATGTAACTACTTGCATAGATCAATATGAATCAATTCTCATTCACACCAAAATATAATTACATAAACAAATGTGTATAAATGAAGTATCACAGTTAAAGATGAATTTCATTCAATTATTTAAATTCTTTGTTAAGAAAACAAAAGGACACATTTTATATATGGAAACAATCAATGTAAACTCTCTCAGACTTGCACCTGTTCTCTACCTTAAATATCTCCTGTCCTATAGGGATATGAATTTTATTCCCCTAAAAAACCAGAAACCCTCACAATATTTGTAATCTTGAAAGGGGGTTATTCCAAGTATTGAAATATTGCATATAAAACCCATGGGGAAGCCAGGAGCGGTGGCACAAGCCTGTAATCCCAGCACTTAGGGAGGCTGAGATAGGAGAATCACGAGTTCAAAGTCAACCTCAGCAACAGCAAGGCGCTAAGCAAATCAGTGAGACCCTGTCTCTACATAAAACACAACAGGGCTGGGGATGTGGCTCAGTGGTCTAGTGCCCCTGAGTTCAATTCCAGTACCAGAAAAAAAAGTAAATAAATAAAACCCATGGGACACTTGATTGCTGATCTCAAAGATGACAAAGTAGTAAACTGAGGCAAAAGAAGAAATCCAAAATACAGCCCTGAAGCATGAAATATCTCTAGAAAAAAAAATTACTTTTCTGATCTTGGTATATTTAATAGTTATGTGTGACCCTTGGTGTTTACTGTGAACATAAAGAGGATCATTTATCTTAAATAATGAATTTTCATTTATCAATAACACAAAATGTACATAACTAAAAATGAAAAAGATGCAGAATATATATACTAGAAGAAAATCCAAGTTTAAATAAAGATTCTCACACTGAAACGGACTCATTCACAAAGCAATGAAAATTTGCCTAATCTGCTCAAAAAATAATAATAAGCAGTTTAAAGAATAATAACATTTTATGAACAAATATTCTTGGCTGTGTATATTTTTTATAAATCAGTATAATTTATGGAAATATGGGAAATTTTAAAACAGATTGACTCAAATTCACACTCAATATCACCATCACTGAATGCACACATATCTTTTTACAAAGACCTATCATTAAAGATTACCATCTGAAGAGGAACTTTAAAAATTATTTCAATTCTGAAATGAAATATAACTTGTGGTCTAATGTGATTAGCTGTTCCTCTGGGAACTAAATTAGCATTCCTGAAATAATGCTTGAGCAATTTCCTGATGGACTTTAATGAGCATAACAGACCTTCTTGGAAATTTATTCAAAGAAATGTCCATCTTAGAGCCTTTATAGACCTTTTGCCAGACTTGTAAGAAATCTAATGATCTTTAACCAGATGGGCTTTTTCTTTCAATGCTGCCTAAAAATTGACATGTAGAATATTTTTACTTCTGCCACAAATATTTCAGCCACAATGGGATCTTTGAATAAGATTTCAAGAATGCGTTTTTCACTCAAAGAAAATTTGAAATAAAAATTTGTTTCACCTTTAGGATTAAGATTTAACTAAATATGGTTCACTTTTTTTGTGTGGTTCACTTTTGTTGATAATTATTAAATATCTAAATCTCTTTTCTACATCGATTTCATAATAAAACTTTCAAACAGCCATTTGTTTGAAATTTTTGTTTTTTCTTTCTTAACCTTTTATTTGATATACAGTAATTTAAATTCTAAATCAATGCAGTCTCTATTGTGTTTGTTATAAAAATAAAATAACAACAAATACACTTTGTCATTCAAACTGAATTTTTAAAATCACAATAAAAATACCTCAGATAAAGTAACAAAAATAAAACATAACAAACTCCCTCCATATGGCATGGATGACAGACTAGTGAGCATCTGTTTTTCCATGTAATAATACAAATATTCTATTAATGGACTAATGGCTTCTCAGATGATATTGTGACTATGAAAATAGCACAGATATGAAAGATAATAAGTTCTTATAGCAAATTAATATAACTAGTCATTCACCATTATTACAAGTAAAGATTTTTATGAAAGAGCAATGTTTAAAACTGTAACTTACAAAATCATTCAATTGATACTTTAAAATAGAAAATTAATTATACAGAGCTAATTTAATGAAAGAAAAGGGGAGAGACAAAGACAAAATAATGAAATACTTCAATATATAAATATACTATTCAGAATAAAACATTTTACTGTTTCAAATTATTAAACCCATCCCCAAGGGCTAAAAATAAAAGTCTTATAAAAACAAATATTTTATCTTTGAAAAATGAATAGCAGATGTGATTTTCTATAATTTGATGCACATTTGAAAGATATGATGACTATTTGACACTATGTAAAAAACTTGACTTCCTATTAAAACAGTGCTACAGATAAGGTGAAATATTTCTTTGAAAATATAAATATTTATATCACGTTGCTCAAAGTTACAAAAAGATGTACCTGTCTCATATTTCTTTAGCCAGGCTTTATTCTATTGCTCCCTGCATTGCTTTCCTCTCTTCTCCTACACCTTCCTTTCCAATATTTTTCCTGTATTTATTTGTTTTTACCATTGGTATGAATGTTCATATTTTCAAGAATGTTTTTTAAAGAACTTTCCCTTATTTGCAAGGAATCCAATGACCTTTAATTTGACTTTTATTCTTGGTCCACACAGATTTTAGAAGGTTGTTTTTCACGTATAGTGTTGTCCTCTTCTCCATCCTGTTTTTTCCTTCCCCTTTTCCTTTCCTCATATTCAAATCCCTACATATATTGATGTAGGACAGAAGAGGCTGGATATCCGAGGAACTTTCAGGAATTTGAAAATTGACTGGCAATTGACAGGTTTATTAACAGCAGGGTGAAGAGAGGCTATCACTTAAAACTGTCTGGGCGAAGAATCTGGAAATTCTTTGAACTTCATAACCAGTGGGAGGAGGGGCTTAAGGATTTTCATTTTTCCAGGAGTCTACATAACAGTATTTTATATATGTGTGTGTGTATGTGTGTGTGTATGTATGTACACACATAAATGTGTGTGTGTATATATGTGAGTGTATATTATAAATATATATATATATATACACATATACACATAGTGTATGTATGTTGAGTTCATAGAAAGTGCTTTTTGTCCCATTTTATAGACAACTCAGAGGTTTTACAAGTTTTACCACAAAAGCAGAAGTAACATCATCAAATCTGGGGCCAAACTTAGCTTTTGAAAGACAGAGTAACTTAGTCTTCAAAAGAAATAGGAAGTCCTACATTGAGTTTTCTGATAGAATTTTTTGCTAATATTCTATTATAAAGCCTTCCGACAAGAAAAGAAACTTATACGTTACAAATATGGTGAGGGTATCTGCTTAATTATGGTAAACATCTTCTGGGTGGGAGGTTTCTGGTCTGCTTCAACATAACTAGTAAGCTATTGAGAAGAGAACATCTAAAACTTCAGCCAAAATCCATCATATCCTTCTATGCTAACAACCAACCATGGCAACTTTATTGTGTGTTGTACATTTGCTTCTACATCTACTCAAGGACAAAATTAGCCTTGTTTGTCCCACTTTAATCACCACATAACTCAGCACAGCCCCTTTCCTCTCCTTCAGCCTTTTCCTGGTTTCTGAAACCTTTCAGTCCTTAGAAACCCATAGTGTGTCACCAGAAAACTATACATCTCTTACCCTAAATCTATTTCCTAAATAAAATCTGTTTTCCCCTGGAGTCATTTTTGTCCCTGTAAATTACGTCAAGTAGATTATTTTTCTTCTGTACTCTGATTACCATTGGAACTGAGGGGAGATAAGTATTTTAGATCTCACATAACCATTACCTAGAGAACCTTAAAAATAACAATGCTCTGGACCTAATCCAGGCTAATTTCATCATAACCACCAGGGATGACTTAGGCATTAGTATTTATTAAGCTCTGTGAATGCTTATACTTTGCAGCTACATTTGAGAATTACTATCTGGGGCCTTATTGAAAATTTTCTCATTCCCCTAAAAGCTCCTTTTTAAAATTTAGCTTTAAAAATGTATACCATGACCTCTCCTTTCTATTGCCATTACCTACTAACCACTAGAACATTTTTCTTCATTTTTCAAAATATTTTACCTTCTGGATCCTTATCAGTCTCTATGGTACTATTATTCCTTAATACTGGTTAATTTTAATAACTATGGTGGTGATTCTGACATGAAGTTATCTTCTCCTTTACTTGAATTTCTCCAAATCTCCTGTTTTCTGCTCCACTTTAGCCATTCATTTTCACAGTTATTCTCTTCATTTATTACCAATAACACAAATCTCTATATATTTTAGTTGCAATTGCTGCATACTACAACCATAGATTTTTATTCTTCTGGTGCTCTCTTGGTAGAATAGCAATTTGAATGGTTTATTATTTTCTAAATAATCTTTATTCTAATTTTATTCTGTACTTTAACTCCTTCATATATACAGAAGAGAAAGGGGTCCAAGATGTGAGTCTTGTTTTATTCTAGAATTTTGTGAGGAAATTGATGGGAATCTAGAAAATATTAATGATGATAATGATTATAACAATAATAGAGAACAAACATCCATTGAGATGGAGAAAAAACCAAGGAAATCAAGGAAAAAAATTTTCTTAGAGGAAAAAGCTATTACTCTGTCTATGGCAGGGGACAGGTTGAAAGTCCTAGCACTAGCCAATGAGTTTGGAAATATGGAAGTAAATATCTTTAAGGCAAAGCCAGTGTACTGAGAGCTTCAAGTGCACATGGAAGAAATGCACTGGGGACAAATTAGATAAGACATTAGAGCTCAGTTTGTTTCTATGGCATTTTGTTATAGAGACCTGTAAGAACACTGGCTTTATGATGTTCTTGAACTTATTAGACTGATTTATTACCTGCTTTAGAGTCTTTACCCTAGTTTATCTGCTACATAATGAGTGGTTTATGAAGAATATAAATTTGTTTTTTACAGTTCTGGAGGCTGAGGAGTCCATGGTAAATGTGTCAACAGGTTTGGTGTCTGGTGAATTCCCACTTCAGACATGGATGACTGACTTTCAGCTTTGTCTTCACAAGGTGGAAGGAGAAAAGAAGCTTCCAGGAGTCTCTTTTCTAAGGCCCTTAACCTTATTCAATTATCATCATATTATGGATTAGGTTTCAACATATGAATATTGGGGGACACAAACATTCAATCTATAGAAAATCTTCTTTAAACCACTCAATCTCATCTTCTTTATGTCTTGGCCAAATATTTCATGTTCAAAAGCATTTTTGATGGCTAGACTAAAAATTTACTTTATGCTTTTCTCATTCTCTCCTTTATCTTTCTTAATGGGAACTACTTCTTAAAATAAAATTTACTTTTAAAATTATTTATTATTCTGTTTTTCTACATAAACTATTCCAAGATGTAGAACTTCAATTCTGTTGACTTACTTTTTCCCTTCTCATTGCTATAGTGAGCTTTTAGTGCAATACCTGTGTCATGTCTTTACAAAGCCAGGTTTTCTGCAATTTGTTGTAAGAGAGTACCATGTGAAAATCAACATTAAGGCTGCCCCTATCTTATTGGATTCCAATGTCATCAAACAGATTCTAAGTTGCCATTAGTCATACACACTTAAGTCATATGGGTATCACAACATGAAATTATTAGATATTCCTTTTGGCTTATGAATCCCAATAAAATGACCTAACTACTATGGACTCTCTGGGCTATAATGGATAGCCTGCACTGGGATGGGTTCTTTAGAGAATGCTACCTGAGCATTAATTAGCCAAGCCAGTTACTGATTTCGAAGTATTTCTGAATGCCTGATACTTCTTTTTTAATTCTTATGTATTTATTTATTTTGGTACTGGGTATTGAATCCAGGGCCACTTAATCACTGAACCATATCCCTAGCCCTTTTTATTAATTTTTTTTTATTTTGAGACAGGGTCTCACTAAGTTTCTTAGGGCCCTGCTAAATTGCTGAGGCTGGCTTTGAACTTACGATCCTCCTGCCTCAGCCTCCCCAGTGGATAGGATTACAGGCAGCCATATGTGGAAGGGACAATAATACCATTGATAGTTTTGAATTCAAAAGTATTTAGAGAGTTCAAGTTCTCTAGATTTTAAGTTCTTGAGAGATTATAAATAAAATAAGGCTTATAACATGTTTGGTTTACAATTATAGACATTCTTATAAAAAATGTTTTGCTCATTTTTTAAACATTATTGACTATCATACTACCTGGAATATTGTAAGAATTAAATTATATTTAATAAATATTGAATACTGTCAATAAAATTTGTGGAGTTGTCAAGACATCAGCTATCACATCCAGAATATAATATTATTTCCAGGCTTATTATAATATAACCAATGAATTCAATGTAAGCCAATTTCTCATGCTTATAATACAGTGAAATCTCCTGATAGTCATGGTCTATGAATTCTTATCACTCTATCACTAGCACTTAATGCAGTAGGTTTTCAGTTATTAACATTAGCTTATTAAAATTAATTGGAGGGGAAAATTATCATTCCTACCCCATGGCCTCTGAATTGTCCTAATTCTTTTTTTTTTTTTTTTTTTTTTGTTACTGGGGATTGAACACAGGGGCACTCAACTACTGAGCCACATTCCCAGCCCTTTTTTGTATTTTATTTAGAGAGAGGGTCTTACTGAGTTGCTTACTGCCTTGACGTTGCTGAGGCTGGCTTTGATCTCTCTACCTCCTGTCTCAGCCTCCCAAGCTGCTGGGATTGCAGGCATGTGCCGCCACACCCAGCCTGTCCTAATTCAATTAGTTTATAAGACAGTCATATTCTTTACTTATCATAGTCTCATGTGTTTTAATCTATTAATCAACATTCCCAGTATTTTAAATAGGGTACATTTCCTCTGTAATACATTTAAAAGATTGATTTATATCACAGTAGAAATATAGTAATTTTATGATGTTTAGAAAAGATCATCTTTGCTTCACTCTTCTTGCTAAAGATTGTTTTAGCTATTCTGGGTCTCTTATTCTTCCAAATGAATTTCATGATTACCTTTTCTATTTCTATAAGAAATGATATTGGAATTTTAATTGGAATCACATTGAATCTATATAGCGTTTTGGGTAGTATGGCCATTTTGACAATATTTATTCTGCCTATCCAAGAGCATGGGAGATTTTTCCATCTTCTAAGGTCTTGTACAATTTCTTTCTTTAGTGTCCTGTAGTTTTCATTGCAGAAGTCTTTCACCTCTTTTGCTAAATTGATTCCCAAATATTTTATATTTTTTTGAGGCTATTGTAAATGGGATAGTTTTACTAATTTCTCTTTCAGAGTGTTTGTTACTGATGTACAGAAATGCAATTGACTTATGGGTATTGATTTTATATCCTGCTACTTTACTCAAATCATTTATTAATTCTAGAAGTTTTCTGGTGGAATTTTTTCAGATCCTCTAAGTATAGAATCATGTTGTCAGCAAATAATGATAGTTTGAGTTCTTCTTTTCCTATTCATATCCCTTTAATTTCTTTCATCTGTCTAATTGCTCTGGCTAGTGTTTCAAGGACTATGTTGAATAGCAGTGGTGAAAGAGGGCATCCCTGTCTTGTTCCTGTTTTTAGAGGGAATGCTTCCAATTTTTCTCCATTTAAGATGATGTTGGCCTTGGGTTTAGCATAGATAGCTTTTACAAAGTCGAGGTATGTTCCTAATATTCCTCATACATTGCTTGTGGGACTGCAAGTTGATACAACCAATCTGGAAAGCAGTATGGTGATTACTTAGAAAACTTTGAATGGAACCACCATTTGACCCCAGCTATCCCACTCCTTGGTCTATACTCAGAAGACTTAAAAACAGCATAGTACAGTGATGCAACCTTCAATGTTTATAGCAGCTCAATTCACAATAGCTAACCAACCTAGATGCCCTTTGATAGATGAATGAATAAAGAAACTGTAGTATATATATACAATGGAATATTACTCAGCAATAAGACAGAATAAAATTATGGCATTTGCAGGTAAATGGATGGAGTTGGAGAATATCATGCTAAACGAAGTAAGCCAATCTCAAAAAACCAAATGCCAAATGTTGTCTCTGATAAGTGGAAGCTGATCCATAATGGGGTAGGGGGCACGGGAAGAATGGAGGAACTTTAGTCAAAGGGGAGGGAGGATTTAGGGGGCATGGGGACAGTAAAGATGGTGGAATAAGATGGACATTATAGCCCTAGCTTCATGTATGACTGCATATATGATGTGATTCTACATCATGTACAACCATGAAAAGTTGTGCTCCATCTGTGTACAATGAATCAAAGTGCATTCTGCTATCATGTATACCTAAGTAGAATGAATAAATAAAAATAAAGAAAGAAAAAGAGGGGCTGGGATTGTGGCTCAATGGTAGAGCACTTTCCTCGCCTGTGGGAAGCACTGATTCGAGCCTCAGCACCACATAAAAATAAATGAATACATAAAGATCAATCAACAACTAAAAAAAATTTAAAAAAAGAAAAGCTCATCTTTGACCATGAGGAAATTTTATTAATAATTGCAAATTTGAATGAATTGATTTCAGATGATGTGTCCAATATATACAAGAAAATAATCTTTCAGCACATGTATTTACTAAACAAATAAGTAGATTCACTACATGGGTGAAAATTAGAATATGTAAGAGAATGCAAATTAGAATAAGGAATAGAAACATAAAATGCATTCTTTTTTGTTTTTTTCCCTAACTCAGTTTGGCTTGTATAAATGGAGGAAAATACTTCATTTTGCAAAATGCAAAAATGCATTGTATAAAAAGCATTACCACAAGTAATGTAATGTTAAATTCTAATATTGCATCTCTTTAATCATTAGACAGTATTTTCGAGCTACCTACTTCATCCTAAAAAAATAAGAAATTTTCAACAAAAGCAACAAGTGTTGAATTAGTTACTTCAATATTATTCATTCATCACTTGTTTTTCTCATATATAGAATTCTAACTGAAATTAATCAAATGAATTCTATATGTTTTTCCAAGACTTATGCTCATTTATGTTTTATATAAAATATTTAGGCAATTGATTTTCAAGAACAATGCACTTTGAAACTTTAGTGAAAGTGATTAAAAAATATTACAAAAATGTTAGATACTAAACAAGGGAAAAGAGAAAAATAAAATTTCTTTGAATTTCTTCAACTTAAAAAAAATACTTTAAAATAAGTCAGTAAACACATTAAAAGATTTTTCCTTTTTCCCAGAATTGTGAGACTGGGAAAGATAAGATTTCTTGTTTTAACTACACGTATACTTTTTATTTTTGACACTATGCTTATAAAATTGGGTTAGAAAATTTTTCTGTAAAAGACAAGATAATAAATATTTTAGCACTGTGTCATCGTAACATGAAAGCAGCTATCAACAGTGATACACAAACAGGTGTGCTTTGATCCAATAAGCTGATTTATAAAATAGTTGGTGAGTCAGATTTGACCCAGAGGCTGTGAATTGCCAAACCTTGATCTAGGTGGCTACCAAAGAAAAATGTTTAATTTAAACATTTGACCTATAACTATTAGGAGTTTAAGTGTTTTAAAATCTATAATGGACAGCTAAGGGAATTAACCAGAGAGTTGTGAACTCACCAAACAGATTTCAGTATAGATTTCATCTTTATCAAATGAACTTAAAAAACAAGTTACAATTAAAATTTGAGTGGAAGAGTCTGCCATTGTTGTTTTACATCTGGTTGTTGCTGTTTACATTACTTTGTTGAGCCTATATCTTCATAAGCCTACACTTTCATAAGCCTACACCTTCATTTTAGTAGGTAAATGTTGAACACTTGTGCTTCAAGGTCAAGACAGAATCAGGGGTCATCAATATGAGCAACTTGTCTGTTTTCTTTTTCCATGACTGTATCTATTGCTTTGTCTTGATTTATAAGCAAAATTTGGAAAACCTACAAAATAAGTTTTGTGGTTTATCTAGAAATAATACAGAAAATATTGCTGTTATTTTTGGTGAAGAAAATCAATTTTGTATAATTTATTACAATTTGAATAAAATGTGAATTTTGTTTAAAAAAATGTTCACAATCTGGAGGTGTAGCTCAGTGGTAGAGCATGTGCTTAGCATGTGTGAGGCTCTGGGTTCAATCCCCAACACCAAACCAATAAAAAACAACAAACAAACAAAACCCTGAGATTTGGTGGCAAAAAAAGTACTTAGGAAATCAGAACAGCAATTGAATATGGTTATGAAGACATAATTATATTGGTTATATTGGTTCTATTGTCCTTTCATGTTATCAGAGTAAATTAAATGTGTTGAAAGCTGTGTTCCTTAGGATTTTAGTGTTAAATCAGCACTACTTAAAGTCTTTGGAGTAATGTTTCCCCAACACAACCCTTCTTTGATTCTTTAATTGCATTATATTTGCCTTCAGTCTTAGATTAGATCATCGAACACTATGCAATAGAAATTATTGTATTCTGAGAACATTTAAAAAATGTTTCAATAAAATGTCGCTAAACATTTCATCAGAAAATTACATGGACATCAAAGAAAAAAATATAAGTAGAACTAAAACAGTTAGCTATAAACTGAGTCTGTATTTCTCTACTTCAGAAATATATCTTAGTGCATTAATGCCAAGATATTCTTTACAGTAAATATTGTTAAGCTTCGTTAAGTTTTTCAGGAAATGACCTCTGATGACAAGATGACAATAAATATTTATTTTAGGCAAAATAAATTTTTCCCTCATATAAAAAAGGGGGAGTATTTGCCCATTAAACCTGCATACATTTCACTATATATATAAATGATCATGTTTTGGTGAAAATATTAACATATATGAATATTAAAATCTTAAATATAAAAATATGAATGTCTTTATCATGGGAAGAGTCAAACAAATGAACTGTATCTGCTGTTAATTTTACATTACTTAATCCCATCTTTTAATACCACACTAATTTGCAAAACTAATGATTAAGAAAATAAAACAAGCAAAAACAAAAAAAAACCCTAATATCTAACTCTTAATACTTATTACATGAACACACAACAAAGCTTCTAGTTTCTTACCATCATACACTAAAAGATGATTGTCCATAGAGATATATACTTTTCTCATGAAACTTTAAATGTTTCTTGTGAAACATCACATGCAATAAAAAGTGACCAATATGATGATACTTCAACCCAAGAACGTAGTGGTCTAATAGCATCATTTTTATTTAGTTAAGATTCTCATTTCAAGAGACAAAACTGTGCATTCATGGTCATTTCATTACATCATTTCATTTCTAAGCTCACATAACGAATAACACAGTATGATAAGTTAATGATACTGAACAAGTACTACAATTTAGTGTATTTTCACACATTTCCATTTATTTAGTAATTTGTTTAGGAAAATCACTTTCATTTTTATTTGCATTTTGATATATTAACTAAGTTTAAATATAAATCAAGCAGGAGCATGTGCACTTCTTTAAAGTCTTTCTTTCCCTTTCAGTAGTCAGCCTCAGCACTTCTAGCTTCCATGTAATTAGGCTCTTGTTTTTGTTAAGCTTCCCAGCACCCATCTCCCTGGGTCTTCATTAAGGACTTAAGTCTTGTGTTCCAACACAGGTGTTCTAAATCAAAAAGTTCTGTCTAATTTAGTTTTGTATACTTTATATATCAATACAGATCCTCTGGATCCACCCAGGCACATTTTCCTGGAATATGCAAGGTCCTGCAGGAATAAACCAGAGAATGCTTCTCACAACTGCCGCATTGCCAGCCCTTCCAAACTCAGGTAATAACGAGAATTTCCTCTAAATTACAGGCCTGATGGTTAAGAAAGAAAATGAAGACAGATCCTAAGATGGACCCTTATTGTCTTATAGAATACCAGCTTTATCTGAGGATTCTTTGCTGTGTAGGACAGGCCCGAGCTGGCTATAGTTAGGCGTCCTCACTGAGGCTTCCAGGAGACTATATTTTTGGTATATAGCCATGGTCATGAAAATCCTGATTCAACATATGTACACAAGGTCACAGACATTTGCTTGTGAGCTTCTGCCCACTTGTGTAAACTGTTGGCAATATGCCTTCTTTATCTGGCCTACATATAAAAAAGACCTATAGAAATGGTTCAGGGGGCTAGATGGATCCGACTGAGGCTAAATGGGGATAACACTGGAGGCTGGGGTCTACTACTATCCATGAATAAATTATATATACTATCCCAACTGGGCCTTGCATTTTTTTCCACTTCTCAGGATCCCAAATCTGTTTCCCGGGTTTTGAGTCTTTACACAACAATTGGTGTATTGAGCAAAATCTTCTACACATAAGCAATGCATCAACCCTGGTAGGCAGAAGAGACCTGTAGCCACTAAGCAGCATGTACCACTCAGTTGCCAAGGTTCTGTTAGCATGAATTCCAATGGAGAGTTGGAATAGAGTAGCTGGGTCCCCATGAGCATAGACAGGGCTTTACAAGCAGTTAGCTTCCACCAGTGAAACGGTGCTACTTGGAAAGCATATGGATTGAACTTTTCTGATTGCCCTGTGGGCATACAATCACCCAGCAGAACAGACTATGAAACAAGCTATAGAGCCCAGGCATTAGCCTGCAGCCAAGGAGAAAAGTTGCAGCAGCAAAAATGTGGATGGGACAGAGAAAGGGCCTGAGCAGCTGCAGAAATGGCCACTGGGACCACCAGGTGTTTCTTACAGTGCTGAGAGCACTGATATAGTTTAAAAGAGATTGCCAAGATAAGGGAGTTGTAAGATATGAAAGAGGCCTTGGGAGTCATAGTATAGTTGCTAAAAGAGGATCTCTGAGAAAGAAGATTAACACCGGCAAGTCTGGCCAATAGTAATGCAGAAAATGAAACAGCAGCAGCCAGTGTCCATGCATCTAATGGGCACCTGCTAACAGGGTTGGCCCAGGTAATCAAGTTCACAATGTTCTGCCTATCAAGCAGAGTTGTTGGACTTTGGAAAATAATCTGGACAAAGGCCAGGAGAGCCCCTGGTCACTTTGTTGTTATGACTGTGATATTAAGGGTGCCTAGGTTTTTATTTGTTTGTTTGTTTGTTTTGTTTTGGTTTTTTTTTTTGCATGTTGAGATAAATAAGTGGTTCTAACCCCTATCTGTCAGTCATAATTATGGACTCTATGAATGCAGGGTAATCTGTTTAAATGCTGAGGGTCTATTATCCCAGTATAACAAAAACAATTCTCTAGAAAAGAAGGCATCTATAAGCTATTGGCAGCCAACATGCACAACAATATCTGTAGGATGGGTGCACAGCTCTATGAAGGAGATAAGGACAGGTAACATGCTAGCCCACAGCTACTATTTATGAAAAATTTTTGGCCATTGGATACATGACCATAAAATCACCTTGAACAATACAACCCCATGCAAGAAAGATCTCCTGCAAAATTTTCCAAAGTTCAGAATAGATTTTTTAAAATGTGAGTCAGAGAGGGGAACAAATTACAATAATTTTAAAACACTGCAAATGCTTTTGTAAAAATACTATAAATACAACATAACATTGTTCCTCATACACTCTTTTCTTTATTTATCATATATTGTAATAAATACAATAGATACCTGATAAGTGCCAATTATGTGCCACTGCAGTGCAAATCACTAGAACTAAAACACTAAAAATATGCATATACTCAGTAACCTGTCCTTCTGTTGTAGAGAGCACAGACACTTTGTATTAAAGATACAGACTTCAATTACAAAGGAAATTTAGTATTAACAAATTTGAGTGGGCACAATTTGGATGAATAGGAAGAAGCCCAAGGGAAGAAGCAAGGAACTCTTGTTGAGGAGACTTTAAGAAATTTAAGATTGAATTGAAATTTAAATATGCTGAAAAATAAGATCTTGACATTTAAGCAAGTCCAATTCTTGTGAGGGAAAAAAAAGCTTACTAGGAAAAGATATAAAAGAAGGAAGAAAGGTAGCCATGGAAATAATGACAGTGTTTTATCTATTCATTAACTTAATAAACATTCTTATAGTGGCTTCTATTCTTACACTACTCATTCATTCATTCATTCATGCATTCAAGTTTTCCTACTGATCCATAAAAACAAACAAATTAAAAAAATGTTAGTATGCTTATCTTTCACTTTTTAAATGGTGATGTTAATACCGTAAGTCTTTGCACTTTCAATCCATAGAACAGTAAGCAGATCCAGTTGGTCTCTGTCAACACTCAGTAGAGATTTAGAGTTTAGAAAATTATTTCCAAGCCTGCTGTGCTTTGAAATACTAGAAAGTTTAGAGAAGAAATATATTATTCACCACAGAGAAGCCACTGCAATTTCAAGGATTTGGGGGGAGAATTATAATATTCTTTATTCTTACTTCCAAGAAAATACTTAGTATTGGTCTCAGCTGAAGGTAAAATATAATATTCTTTGTTCTTTCCCTTGATTATTTGATGGAAGTATTTTTCTTAAGATATATTTGCAGCAGTTAGTCCTTCTGTGATTCCATGAGAAGAAAATTGATTTCTATATTGAAAAGGCATCAAATAACTTAAAATGACAATATCTTATTAAATTACTACCATTTGCAACACAATTTGATAGAGACTTTCAATATGCTGTGACTGTAAGCTGTGTGCCCAACTAGCCTGGGTCCGTCGTCATGTTCTGTTCTACTTTATGATTCCTACATAGGTTAAATTATGTTTGTGACAAATTTATCCACAGCTAGTGAATCACACTGATCATTTAAAATAAAAATTAGTCAACAAAGACATACAATGACGTTGCTTAGATCAAAATTCTTCTCTGGATATTTTTGTCAAAGATCTTATTGTAAATTTTTTTCTTCAAATTTTGATCCTACTTTGTTTTAAATATTTTGTTTTAAATTACTATTCCTTGTCTTTTTCATCCAGGCACAAAAAGATCACATATGATTCATTTTATATGATATACTTAAAATAGGCAAAGCCTTGGAGATTGAAAACAGATTTGTGGTTACCACAGGATGTGGGAGGTGCGAACTGAGACGATATTACTTAAGGATACAGGATGTTTTTCTGCTGTGATGAAAAAGTATTTAAATTAGAGAAAGGTATTGTTTGCCAACTACTTTGAATAAACTGAATGCCACAGGGTTGTACTCTTTACTATGGTTAATCATACAATATGTGAATTTCAACTTAACAGATAAGAAAATATATGTAAGTAATGTGTGCATAGTACTTTGTTATATACTTTGAAATGACCAATTCAATTAGAACTAATTATTTTAAAAGTTATTTCTCTTTGCTGTGGACCTTTTAAAACACAAATATTCATACTTTTAAAAAAGTTCAAGAATTTATTTTCATAGAGAGCAAATTTTTTTTACGATTTTTGACACTGCCTTCTCTATCCACTTGTTTCTACCATATCATTCCTCACAAAATACAATTCTACTTTATCTCCACAGAGAATATTCTTGTTTGTTTTTTGACTTGCCTGTTCACTGTCATTTGGAAAAATCCTGTCACTCAATTTCTAGTATTCTAATCATTTCTTTGACTTCCTTGTCTTCTGAAAATTATGCTGTAAAAATACTCAAACTTTCCTGTCATTCATATCTTATCGTCTCTCACACTAAATTCACTAGGGACTCCTCTTTGTTATATACATTATTTTAAAGGCAAATCTCTGCATTTTGTGTAAATATGATATATTTTGACAGAAGCTTTCATCCATCAGTTCAAAAAAGCTCAAATGCATGAAGTGTAGTTATACATAATACAAGAATTTATTTTAGGAAGATGTGTGAATTCATCAGGCAATGCATCAATAAGAGGTTATGGAATATCTGCTTTGCACTTAATTTGTGTATGTCATGACATGATCTTGGGTTAACTAACCAAGTGATTATAAATCTGAAACTAAAATATTAAAAATAATTGCAGAAAAAATCAAAAATGTCTTTTAGGACAGTTTGACTTCCAAACTTTTCTAAAGATACATGTTACTTTTTAAAAGTTAAATATAATAATACTAGAGATGAGAGGGAAGAGTAAAGAAATTCAATAAGGGCACCAAAACATAGTGCATAGTTTTCTATAGCACAGTAGGATAAATATTGGTTAAAACAATCTATGGTATATTTCAAAAAGACTAGATGTGTTTAAAATTCTCAACACCATAAATATAATTAACATTTGAAGAGATGGAAGTGCTCATTACCCTGATTAAATTATTCACACTGTGTATATACAGAGCCCATAAAGATGTACAAATACTGCATCTCAATATGAAGATAATAAAATAAAGAATAAATGTCCCTTCAGTTGAAGTAGTGTACATTTTCAAGATATTATTTACATGAAAGAAGTAAAATTAGGTGGATAAGTTGGAAACGAGTTACTCAACTAGTTACTAAAAGTAATCATATAGGTAAGGAAATGAAAATGGTATTGATTGCTTGAGGAACTACAATGTGCTTAAATTTGTAGTTCTTTTACTACATGTCTTAGCCTATTCAACTGTTAGAATAAAATGTCTTAGACTAGGTAATTTAAAAATAACAGAAATTTATTGCTCATTATTCTCATGTTTGGAAGCCCAAGATGCAGATGTCAGCTACTCCATGTATAGTGAGGTCTGCTCCCTTTATTTCAAAGATGGTTCATTTGTTGCATAATTTCATGGCAGAAGAGACTAAAAGGTTTCAACTTGTTGCCGTAATCCTCTATATGGGCACTGATGTCATCTAGGTCAGCAAAGTCTCGAGCACCTCATCAAAGCCTCATCCCTTAATTTTATTACAGGCTGTTAAGTTCCAACCTGTGCATTGTAGAAGGGCACTAGCATTCAGGTCATAGCACCTAGGGTGAGTTGTCACTCTAGGCTCATTTTTGTTTTTTTCATTTTTGCCTTTGATGTGGAGCATAAAAGATAAAATATAATGTGGTTATTTTCAGGTTCCACATTTTTTCCCCCTTCAAGTAGATGAAGGACTTGATTAACTTTGAAAGACACCACTTATTTTTCTTAAAAAGCATATGTTTAATAAACACTGACTAAAAACTATTTGAAATACATGCTCCAAAATAGAGAAATTTGGAAGGAAAAAAGATGGCAAAACAAGCCATCTCTGCTTACTAATGTAAAAGATTGTGTGGGCATTTGCTTTTAGAAACTATCTTCACTTAGTACACACTCATATGACAGTACATACTCTTGAATATTAGTTTCTCTGGTTTTTGTTTTATTTGTTCAATTGCAATTATTTCAGAATTAGGGTAGATGTACATGCTTTAGAAAAATCTCATGTTAGCCGGGATCAATGGTGCATGCCTATAATCCCAGCAGCTCAGGAGGCTAAGGCAGGAGAATCACGAATTCAAACCCATCTTCAGCAACTTAGGGAGGCCCTAAGCAACTTAGCAAGACCCTGTCTCTAAATAAAATTAAAAAGGGATAGGGATGTGATTAAGGGGACAAGTGGCCCTGGGTTTAATCCCTGGTGCAAAACAAACAAACAAGCAAGCAAAACCCTCATATTGTTGAAGTAGAAAAGAATTAAGAGTACTGCAGTCTCAATCTATATTATTTTATCCTTCAACTGATGTTTAATGGACACAGTTACAGAAAAGAAGTACTAGTTTTATATACTTAGTTTTTATTTTTTTTATTTATTTAATTTTGCAGAGCTGGGAATCAAACCTGGGGTCTTGTACATGCTAGGCTCGTGCTTAATCACTGACCTACACCCCAAGATCCACAGGTATTAGTTTTAGACTATTACATTTTTGTGTATTTTTTGTAGGCTAAAGGGTAGGATTATATTCTTATGCCTTAAGAATGAAGTTTCAGGAATGATATAAAATCTTATTTTGTCATACTAGAAGACAATTCTGGAAAGTTACTGAAAGATGACATGCTAGATATTTACATTTTGGTTTATTGTATAATTATTTTCCATTACTAGGGCAAGGATTTATCTTTTCTCCTTACTGCTGTATTCCAAGAATCAGAACACTACCTAATAGTACATAGACACATTGATTATTTTGGTGAGTTAATTACTGAATATAAAAAAAATTTTAAAATATAGTTTTTGCTCAAAATATTTTGGTCATTATTTTTTTACTTTATCTTTCTAAAAATACGTATGCCATATTGCCAGAATAGTAAAACTAAAAGATTATTTTACAATCCTTTTTACCTATAGTAAACATAAATAGCTGCAGTTTCCAAGACTCTAAATCATACAATTTCATAAAAAATAATTTTCTTTGTTTTAACCAGTTATATTTAAATTTACAAGAACTTCTTATTTAGAATATTAAAACTATAAATATGGATGTAAGCATAAAAATACGATAGATATTGTAAGTACTTATTTGATTTGTAACCTACAAATTTCACATGTAGATGAAGACCTAGATGATGGTAAAAATGGAAACATTTAGTTCTTGTGGAAACAAAAATATATAACAAAAACAACAAACAAATAAAAAAATCCATGAAAGAAGCAAGGTCAGAAAAATTATAACAGCTCTAAAACATGCTATCTCTGAGGGCCCCTAACATCTAACCAATATTTCACTCCAGCATGATATTATATTTATCACTTGTTAACACATAATTATGTCAAATTTTTAGGAAGTCTATGCATCTCATTATTTTTAAATGTCATATTTCAAAACTTTGATTTGAAATGGTTTGGTTAATTGCAATGAAATGGGCGGATCCCAAGGGCCTGTGATCTACTTCACCAATTCTAAAGTTCCCCCACTAAAACATTAGGATGGATGGGCCAGAGATATCAATATCCAGAGACAGAGAACAAATTTTGCACAAGACAGTGATAATTAGAAGTTCATGATCACATTTAGAGAGACACAGGCAGATTTTGAAAAGATTCACAGTTGACAGCATGCCATGATGGGAGCTTGGAGAAATCCTCCAGTCTCCAGGGAAGGGGTGAATTTAGCAGAACAACCACTAAACTTAACCCTGGAAAGCACATGGATATGGCTCACTAGCCAGGATGAACTAAAACTAACTTGGCTAAGCTAACAGTCTCAGAATCTCTTGTCTGCAAATAAAATCATCCTAAGGAACAAAGGAATTATATTTTCCACCTGAGGTCAGTATTTAAGGAGGAAAAGTAAAGACTGAAAATCAGGCAGCATTTGAATTTAAGAATCACTTGAAATAAAATCATTGTTGATAAAAATCATCTAGAAGGTAGCTTAAGAAGGGAAGATTATTATAATTATAAAATGTCAAGTATGGCTAATTGAAAGTAATTAACTACATTCAAAATTATAGACAATACAATACATCACAAAAACGAAAGGCGTGAAGCTATCAATGACATTGTATTTTTCTTTTTCCCCAAACAGTGGAAAATGGCTAGAAATTAATTTTTATAAAACTTCTATTAAATAATTATTTAAGCTTTTATGTGGTTTCTGGTTTTATGTTATGAGACAATAATTACTTTTTAAAATACAATCCTCGTGATGGTGTTCTTGGCTGCAATTAAATGTACCATTTAGTATCATGTACAATCTTCCTTTTAAAGAAAACACTTTTTTTTTTAAGCAAATCCTGGAGTGGGTAGCTGTCATTAGAGAATATTCATTTTTCTTTTTCTCTTATTCAAACAAAAAGAAAAGGCTTCCCCCGCCCCTCTTTGTGTATAGATGATATTATTTTGACACTTTGACATTCAAGTAAAAAATGTTAATTTGTGATGTTTTCCAATTTTTTTTTTTTTTTTTTTGGTACTGGGGGTGGAACTCAGGGGCACTCGACCACTGAGTCACATCCCCAGCCCTATTTTGTGAGACAGGGTCTCACTGAGTTGCTTAGCGCCTCGCCATTGCTGAGGCTGGCTTTGAACTCGCGATTCTCCGGTCTCAGCCTCCCTAAGTGCTGGGATTACAGGCTTGCGCCACCGTGCTCGGCTGCTTTCCAATTTTTTTTTTTTAATTTAAATTTTTTTTTTTTTTTTTAGTTGTAGATGGACACAATGTCTTTATTTTTTTGCTTTGTATGTGGTGCTGAGGATCGAACCCAGGGCCTCACACATGCGAGGCAAGTGCTCTACCACTGAGCTACAACCCCAGCCCTGCTTTCCAATTTTTGAGGGCATAAATTCATAGAAGTTTTAACTCCAATAAAATATAATTGTTATATGCACTTATTATGAAGATTGATATATAAAAAACAGAAAACATCCTGATTAAAAAAAAAAACTTAAAATTCCTATTAACTGTTCCTCTTTTGGAGACTTAACACATATTACAGCACCACCCTATGTATTTTTATACCTCATTTATAACAATGGCCCACATTTCAGCTCTCAAAGACAAGCATCATAAAATTGGAAACCAAATTTTCTGCACATTTTTATAAGAGACATGTTCTTACATGGCTTATTGCAGCTATTTGCATTCGTTTGCCCATTAATTAACTTCATAGGCAATGATGAACACAGTAGACACAAGCATAATTTTTGGTATCTGAATTATGGCACCTAACAATGAACCAAAAATGACTATTTTTGATTTTGGTCACTGAAAGAGGTAAAATATAGTTATCCAGAAGTCTCAGATGTTGTCTTTTCTATAACTAGTTTTTTTTATTATTTTTTGCATCTTATTATTTTTAGTGGCCCACAGGATTGTCAATTTTTAAGTTTTTAATCCCACTAATCTCTATTCCAAATAGATGCTTTCATGCACTACACTGGATCCCAACATTTACGTGGTATTGTATGCACTAGAGGATCTAGTGATATTTCATCAGAGAAAGCAGAGAAAACAGAAATACCTGAGAGGAGCTAACAGGACTAACAAATAGAGATTTTCCACTATTATCTAATAGGAACTCCCATTTTCTCTGACTTATAAAATGTCTAAAATATAACCAAAATATTAATGACTAAATGTAGTTACTTCATGTCCATTAGATGCAAGGCATTTTGTTCAAGATATTCTGTCATATTAGGATTGTACTATGATGTTGCCTTTAAAGACCATGAGTTTAAATCTAAAGGTATAGCAGAAAGAAAAAAGACAAACTAAAGAAAAGTATAATGCATTGAAAATATATTTAAATTACACTTATAGACATAAGTTGAGATAAAAATAAATAAATACAGCAAAAGTGAAGTCACAAGTATATATAATACTTAATATTTGATTAAGAAGACAATACATTGATCATATCAACTACCAAAAATTAAGGTTATTGTTATTACATAGTTCCTAGAACTGAATTTTTTTTTTTTTTTTTTTTTTTTTTTTTGGTACCAGGGATTGAACTCAGGGGCACTCGACCACTGAGCCACATCCCCAGCCCTATTTTGTGTTTTATGTAGAGACAGGGTCTCACTGAGTTGCTTAGTGCCTCGCCATTGCTGAGGCTGGCTTTGAACTCGCGATCCTCCTGTCTCAGCCTCCCTAAGTACTGGGATT